>NW_021024849.1:1141883-1180158 GCF_004153795.1 Camellia sinensis
ATTTGTTTGGTTTGGTTTTTTTTAAAAGATGTTTTGGAAAATTATTTTGAGAGAGAGTTTTGGAAAAAGTGATTGATTTGATGTGTGTGAGTATAAGCAACATTGCAGAGGCTTATGGGTCTAAATTGTTTCATAGTTTCGGGGTTATCAACTTTGGGGATCAACACAACAAGTGTTTCATTAATCTCGGGAGGCACAGTTTTATTGCGGAAACAATTTTTGACAAAATTACACACAGATTGACCAATAGAGTTCCAGTACTGTTTATAGAATATGGCCTGAATCCCATTCTTACCAGGAGCTTTAAATGAGCCAATGTTTTGAACAGCTTTGAGAATATCAGAATTGGAAATGGGTTTGAGAAACCCAATATTATCATCATGGGTAAAGTGAGTTTGAGTTAGGTTAGACCAATGATCTAGATGAGTGGTATCTTCATCATTAAAGAGATTTTGAAAACAGTCAAGGATAACAGCCTTAATTTCATTCGTCTCAGTAATCCAAGAACCATCATTATTTTTAAGGGCATTGATTTTGGCTTTCCTTCACTTAGAAATAGTGGAGATATGAAAGTACTTGGTGTTTCTATCACCAAGCGTAATATGCTTGGCCCTAGATTTCTGAAACCATAAGATTTCTTCTTGGAACAAGGTAGAATTGTATTGATTGATGAGATCTCTTTCAAGAGCATAGAGATTGTGGGAAAAATAAGTAGCTAATGCTTTTTGGATGCCCTTAATCCTAGCAAGGAGGTGTCTTTTTCTTTTGAAAATATTTCCAAAAACTTCTTTGTTCCACTCTTTAACTTTACGAGTGAATTCAATAGTAGAATCAAGGAGGTTATTATTCATATCAGACCAGCTGGAGTTCACAATGTTTATGAGGTCCGGATGGGACATCCAAGCCGCTTCAAATCTAAAGGGCCTATTAGAGGGATTCAGAGTATGCATACCTTGGGTGTACATGACAAGAGGGATTCAGAGTTCTCCCCCGTACCTACTCAGATCATTCACCACTCTAAACACTTTCAAACTAAACTTAAAAGTTTCATAATAATTAATGAGCAAGAGGGAGTTGAAGCAAGTGAACGAAGCAGAAGAGAATATGGAGGAGAAGTGAGGGTACTGTTTGGTTTAGTTTTGTAATTATGATTTCAATCAAAAAAATTTAATTTTTTTTTTCAAAATTCATAATCAAGCATCCAATTTAAAACTTAATTCAAAAATTATTTTCAAAACTTGTAACCAAACATACAACTCAAAACACTTAACCAAACTCTTTTTAAAATTCTTTTCAAAACTCTATTTAAAAAAAAATCAAAAAAAATTATTTTTTATATTTTTCTTTTTAAAATTATTTTTTATTTTATATTTTTTCAAAAAATATTTTGTTTATTTTTATTTTTGAAGATAAATATTTTTTAATCTCTTATGATTTAGGTATATATGGGTGATTCAAAAAATTTTAAAATTAAAAAAAATTAAATATTTAAAACAAAGTAAATAAATTTAAAATATTAAAAAATAAAATAGAATATTTAAAATGAAAAAATAAAAAATATTTAAAATTAAAATTAAAATTAAAAAAATTCTTAAACATTTTTAAATATTAAAAAATAAATTTCAAAATACAATTTAAAACTCAAAATATAACTTAAAATCTTTTTATAATTCAAAAAAGAATTTAATTTTTTTTTAAAACTATAATAAAACAATTTTTTCTTTTTAAAACTTAGAATATAATTTAAAACTCAAAATATAAAATATAATTTTATATTTAAATCATAATTTTAAAACTAAAGCCAAGTTTGGCAAGTTGAAAAAAGTTCAAAAAGTCAAAAAGTTACTTAAAAAGTTAAAAAATTATCACTATTTACCAAAAGTCAAAAAGTATGACTGCATAACTTTCAATTCTAATTTTTCCTTACACACTAATTATATTTTTTTTTAATACATATTTTTCTATAAAAAGTCAAAAAGTTAGCTTAAACAATCATATTTTTTTCCTCAACTTTTTAATCTAAAAAGTCAAAAAATATACTTATTTAGGATATCCAAAACAACCCCTAAATGAAACGGAGCAAGATTTCACCAACACTCAGCTGAAATATACAGAAGAGAAAGAAGGAATAAAAAAATGAAAACAAAGAAAAAGAATAGGAGCAAAGACAAGGAAAATAAACGAAATGTCAGTGGTGATGGTGATGGTTATGGGTGAGAACATGGGTTTGTTGGGGGAGCAGATAAAATAAATAAATAAATAAAGGTAAAAGAATCGAAAAGCAGACAAGTGGTCAAGGAGGCTGGCAGCCATGTGCTGTCGGCCACGTTTGCTGGCAAGAAATATATATTTTTTCTTTTCTTAATAGCGAAGGATGGGAAATAATAATAATAAAAATAATATGAATATAATATTAAAAATAATAAGCTGGAGGGAGAGATAAAAAAGAGATACGAGTAATGTTTAGTAGTTCGAATATGAGGTTGGTTCGAATGACTCGAAATTCACCTTGTCGGTCGTCCGGTCAATCATCCAGCAAGGAGGGGACATCCGCAATCGACAAAGGTGACAACTGTGATAGACAATTTTTCACCCGGTCGTCCGGCTCGTCATCCGGGAAAACGACCGACCAACACCCATTCAGGCCATTCGAACCCCCCTCCAATTCAAGTCACCACACTTTTTCCACGAGATATATAAAGAATTAGGTTATTTTCATCTAAAAAATATCATCACTAAGTTATTATAATAAATTATTAATACCTCTTATTAAAATGGGGGTGTTTGGGAAGAAAAAAAATAGCCAAATTTAGGCTAAAAATCACAAAAAGACAAAATAGGCTAAAATAGCTAATAAAACAAAATATCACATCAAACCCGTAATCATTTCACTTTTTCTTTCACAAACATCACATCCAACCACAAAAAAATCCAATCATCTTCCCAAACACAAAAATTTTAGCCTACTTAAAATAGCCAAAAACTAAAATAGCCTACTAAAATAGCCACTTCCCAAACAAGGCCAATATTTAACAAGTTAAAAACATAAGATTCTACACCAATAAAATAGGATAGTGATCGTTAGAGTCAAAATTTGAATAAAAAATACGATCATATATACAATAAGATATATTAAGGTTAATTACAAAAAACCTTTAAGGTTTCACTCATTTTTTATTTTAAATATCAATATTTTTCACTTTAAATCTCAAAATTATTTTCCGTTACTTTACATAGACGGATATGGATGGAAGGGATACATTGAAACACGGATAGAACTCCAGAGTTTAATTTGTCAAAATTAAAACACCGAAATTTAAAATGAAAAACGTGTAAAATTTTTAGATTATTTTTGTAATTAACCATTATGCTTTTTGATGTTCACAAACATAACATCAATATGGAGTGTGAAAATAGGGTGGAAGTGAATTATAATGGTGGGTCTCACATGGGAAAAAGAAAGTAGTGACAAATCCATTTTGCCAACTCGGTTTAAAGTTTTTTTTTTTTTTTTGGTTTTTTGATTTTTTTTGTCACACCACTTCTTTACTTTTTATATTTTTTTTTAAAAAGTAAAAAAAAAAAAATTTAACTTTTAACCTATTTCAAAAAAAAAAAAAATTGTGGAAAAAAGCATTAAGCAAGTCTTTTCCCTAGAAATCATAGCAATGGTATCTATTGTATTTGTGACCCATAATCTTTCTTTGTAGTTTCATAGTCATTTCTCAACATTTCACTAGTAAATTTTCAAGTTCGAAAAAAATATATATTATTTTTTTATATGCTGAGGTGGTGAAAGGTATGAAGGTGGGTGGAAGCAGTTATGAGCTCAGAATCAATGCAGAGGAATATGGCAATGACTGGTTATACTCAAGTGCAGTAGGCAAGATGCGAGTGGGATGCAGCATTGAAGATTTAAGGCTGAAGATACAAAATAGAGGTATGAAGGAGCCAACAGTACGAGAAGGTGGGGGGAGAATGGTGTACATCACTTTCAACTCGGAAGATGACCTGAAGACTAAAGTGCAGGAGATGAGTGAATGGATCTATGATTGGCGTGAAATGTTTACCAGCTGGGAAAAGGGGATGAGAATGGACAATGCGAGGCTAGTATGGCTCAATTGTTACGGGGTACCTCATTCTCTGTGGAATAGCAAAACTTATCAGAAACTAGGGGAGTTGTGGGGGGAACTAGTAGTGTTGGATGAGAACATCACAAACATGGTTTCTCTCAACTGTGGAAGAATCCAAATTTGCACATCTCAGCTGGAAAAAATTGATCGCATGGTACTACTAGAGTGTAGGGGAAATAGTTATCCCATCCGAGTTGTCGAAGACAACAATCATGGTGTGGGAACTCTACTGGCACAGTATATCTCCCAAAAGAAGTTCAGTGAGAAGAATTCAGTGGGGTATAACAATGGTGATGATCAAAGTGTTGTTCAATGCTATGGGAACAAGGAAGACGATGATGTGGTAGCATGCACAAAGGCTGTGGTGGACACGTGTGATGAATTGGCAAAGATGGAGAGGTGTGATGTGGAAAAGGGCCCAAGGCCAGAGGGTCATGCTTGTAATTCTTCATCAGTATCAAGGGTAATTGAGACGGCTACAGCTATAGTAGCCCATTATGTAGGGGGGTCTCAAGGAGGGTAGGAGGAAGACAGTTGGCAATGAGGGTGAGTGGGAAAGACGAAGAGATGGAGGGATGTTAGGCTCTGGTGGATTAATAAGAAGTCTAGTAATGATCTTAGAAGGCCCAATATTAATTTGGAGGTGGTGCTGAATAAGGATCAATTGGTTGATACAGGTATTGGCCCTGTTATACCAAGTGACCCTTACAAGGATAGGGGAATAGGCCCATATCTTGTGGGTGGGACTGATTATCAACCTAGTAACCCAAGTCTTGAGCTACCAAAAGTGGATTCTTCATCAGTATCAAGGGTAAATTGAGACGGCTACAGCTATAGTAGCCCATTATGTAGGGGGGTCTCAAGGCAAAAATGCTAGAGGCCCCAAAAATTCTACCAAAAGTTTTACCAAATGTCTCACATGGGTGTGGGACCCACATGGGATCCACATTGTGTGGGTCCCACACCCATGTGAGACATTTGGGAAAAATTTTGGTAGAATATTTGGGGTCTCTAGCATTACTCGGTCTCAAGGAGGGCAGGAGGAAGACAGTTGGCAATGAGGGTGAGTGGGAAAGATGAAGAGATGGAGGGATGGTAGGCTCTGGTGGATTAATAAGAAGTCTAGTATTGATCTTAGAAGGCCCAATATTAATTTGGAGGTGGTGCTGAATAAGGATCAATTGGTTGATACAGGTATTGGGCCTGTTATACCAAGTGACCCTTACAAGGATAGGGGAGTAGGCCCATATCTTGTGGGTGGGACTGATTATCAACCTAGTAACCCAAGTCTTGAGCTGCCAAAAGTGGCTGGTAAGCAGCCCATTGTGTTGCACAATATTTCGTATAATCAGGAGGCACAGGTGATACAAAAAGGTGTGGTACGATCCTAGAGAAGCAAGAAAAAGTCAATACTTCGAAGGAAAAAAGAGAAAAGTGGGACACTGTTTAGAGGTGGATTTCAGAGAGGAGCACTATTTCGTGGAGCGGTTGCTGCAGTCTCAGCTTCACTTTCGTTAAGCAATAGCTCTGTCAGTCGAAGTAAAGTTCTCAAGGAAGCTCAGGACGCGATCCAGCTAGGTAAGGCACTGGGTTTGAATTTTGAGGGTCATGAAGCCGAAATTTCCAAGAAAATCATTCGTATGGAAGAGGATGATGTGGAAAGGATGGAGGCGGTGAAAAGGGGATGCAGTGATCAGCCTACCATTATAAGGGGAATTTAGGGGTAATTTATGTGTATGATGAAGGTTTTATCATGGAATGTGAGAGGGCTTGGCAGGGTGGAGAAAAGAAGACGGGTTAAGGAATTCCTAAAAGAAAAAAGAGTAGATATGGTTATGTTCCAAGAAACTAAGAAATCAGAAGTGGATGAGAGCTTTGTGAGATCGGTGTGGCCTAATGATTTGCTAGAGTTCATGGCTGTTGGCGGCTTGCTATGCATATGGAACCCTGTTGTTTTTGCTCTTAAGGAATGCTGCAATTCCAGGAGATTTGTGCTGCTGGCAGGTTTGGTTCATTCTAGACTTGATTGTGTCATTGGAAATAGTTATGCCCCAAATGAGGATGTAGAGAGAAAGCGGGTCTAGGGGTCTAGATTGAAAGAGGTTTTTCCTAAACCTTGGTGCCTAGGGGGAGATTTCAATAAAATAACATCAATAGTTGAAAGAAAAGGCTGCTTTAGGAAGGATAGGGGGATGGTTGAGTTTAGTAACTTCATTAACAGTGTAGAGCTTTTAGATATCCCTATGCTAGGTAGGCAATACACATGGAGTAATGCTCAGAATTAGAGTAGACTTGCTAGATTTTTGGTGAATCCAGAATGGCTGGTGTGGTTCAAATTAAAGGTTTGGGGATTACCTCATCTTCTATCAGACCACTGCCCCATCTTACTGATGGAGGACGAGAGGGATTGGGGTCCAAAACCCTTTAGGTTCATAAATGCATGGGCTCTTCACTCTTCATTCCTAAAGGAAATTAAAAAGGTCTGGGATGATACACAGGTGGAAGGTTAGGCTGGGTACATCATTATGACTAAGTTGAGATAATTGAAAGTGGCGTTGAAGAAATGGAACATAGAGGTGTTTGGGAATGTGGATTTTAATCGTAAGGCTGCTGAAGATGAAATGCATTCTCTAGACCTCTTTGCGGAATTTAGAAACCTCACTGAGGAGGAAGGTGCAAGAAGAGGGGAGGTTAGAGGCCTAGTGGGCAAATTCAGGAAAAGAAAGGAGTGGCTATGGCTTCAAAAATCAAGGATGGATTGGTCTTTAAAATGAGATAAAAATGCTAGGTTTTTTCATGTAATGGCAACTATGAGGCAAAATAGGAACATGTTAAATTCTATACAGCTTAGGGGGGTTGCATTGGAGGAACCTGCTGAAATTAAACAAGCAATATTTGACCATTTTAAGTCTCATTTTGATGAGCTGTGGAGTTCAAGGCCTGGAATGGGAGGTTTGTGTAAGAAGGTGGATCTAATTTTGGCAAAGGACGTACTGGAAAAAGAGTCCACTGAGGCAGAAGTTTGGTTAGCAATAAAGGATTGTGACGGAAATAAAGCGCCAGGTCCGGATGGATTCAACCTTCATTGTTTTAAAAAATAGTGGATAGTCATGAAAAAGGAAATAATGAATTTTATGAAGGAGTTCCATAGTAATAGCAGATTGGGTTATGGTGTCAATTGCTCTTTTGTAACTTTGGTTCCTAAGAAGGATAACCTAGCTGATATTGGGGATTTCAGGCCCATTAGCTTAATTAATTCTATATATAAAATCTTGTCCAAGGTGTTGGCAAATAGGTTTAAACAAGTTTTACCTGCAGTGGTTGATCACGGACAATCTGCATTTTTGGGTGGGAGAAGCATTATGGACGAGGTACTTATTGCTAATGAGGTAGTAGATTGGTGGAAAAAATCGAAGAAGAAGGGCCTAATCCTTAAGTTAGATTTTGAAAAGGCGTATGACTCTGTAAATTGGAATTTTCAAGCAAATAAATAAATTGGCACACCCGCTAGTGCTCTGCTATAAATTAAAAGAAAGCAAAGAAATAAAGTGGCACACCGACCAGTGCCTTGCTATCAATTAAAGGAAATAAAATACAAGCAAATAAATAAATTGGCACACCCACCAGTGTCTTGCTATCAATTAGAAAGCAAACGAATGCACATAAATTAGCACATCCGTTAGTGCTACTGCTAGGAGGGAGGGAGGGAGGTATACCTTTACTTCTATTTAAAGATGGTGAAATTAAGGACCTGCGACAAAAGAAAATAGAACATGAAAATGAGTTAGAAAATAAGACAATGCTTAAGGAAATTTAAGATTATGGGGAGAAAGGGTATAATATATTACGACGGATGTCATTTTGCACATATCCTTTCACATTAACAAACCATCTACACAAACACACAAATATAGGTGGTGTTTGGGAAGTTGGTTCCCAAATTTTTTTCTCATTTTTTCCACTAAAAGACAGAAGTTTTGCAAAACCAAAAAAACACATCCAAACAAAATATCACATCCAACCCCATAATCATTTCACTTTTTCTCTCACAAACATCACATCCAACCACATAAAAACCCAACTATCTTCCCAAACACTAAAAATTTTTTATCTCATAAAAACCTACATCTACTAAAATCTACATAAAAACTCACTTCCCAAACACCATCTATGTATGTATTGTTCTCTCCCTAGACCTCTTTTTTTTTTTGGGAGGGGGGGTGGATTCCTGCTCCTTGTGCCACCAACACTTTTTGTATATATTTTAATTTTAATTGGGCTAAACCACACTTATAAATAAATATGGGCCCAACAGAACATTTTGGGGCCTTTTAAATTGGCTCTAAAACAACAAAGATAATTTGAGCCTACAACACTTTACTAAATTTGAGGGCCATGTTTTGGGCCAAACTTTTGGGGCCTAAGGCATAGGCCTCACTGGCCTTAGGTCAGGGCGGGTACTGATTCCAATTACCGTTGCCTCTAGAGAAAGAAAACTTTCAAAGTTGAAATTGATCAAATCCTACTTTCGATCAACAATGTTACAAGAAAGATTGAATGGATTAGCTATATTGTCTATTGAAAATGATTTGGTAGATAAAATAGATTATACAAATTTAATTAGTGATTTTGCAGCTAAAAGTGCAAGAAGTATAGCGATCCCGGTATTCCCTGTTGTTGTATAACTATAATCTGGACTCAGTTCCGTAGATTCGTTGTTGTCTTATCCTCATTTCTATCCCTTACTCTTTGTTTTAGAGTTTTGGGTTGTGTTGGGCAAGTTGGGAATGAGTTGGTTGTGTTTTAAAGCTTTGAGATTTTGCCCAGGTTTTGGTCTCTCCGCTCGAGCGGCGGTTTTACGCTCGAGCGGGCTTTTGTTGCTGCCTTTCCGCTCGAGCGGCAGTTTGGACGCTCGAGCGTGATTTTCCATCTCCCAGTATTTTTTACTCTGCAGTAGTCCGCTCGAGCGGTAGTTTTTACGCTCGAGCATGATCCTTTGATTTTTTGTCCATACGCTCGAGCGGGGAGTTTTACGCTCGAGCGGAGAGTAGACTGCAAAACTTCTGGAAGTGTGCAATCAGCGCTCGAGCGTGAGTCTGTGTCTTACGCTCGAGCGGGGTTTTCTATGCACGAGCGGAGAGTCGACTACATCAGTCCGTGATTTCACTTTTTGGATCACTTTTTGACCTACTTTTCCTCTCTTAACTTTTAAAAACCGCCCCTTGAGAGTTTCTCTCTCTACTCTTACCTTCTCTCTAAGTTTTGATCTATTCCCGGTGGTCTTCTACCCTAGTTCCTTTGGAAAAAAAGGTAGAGCTTCGCGAGAGCTTTGTTTTAATCTGAGAAATTTGGGATTTGGGGCACTTCCGAGTTTTACTCATCTTCTCCTTGAGTTCTACATTTGAGGTAGGGATTCTCCTTGTTTCTTTTCAATACTTCGTCTATAGATAGACATGTGGTAGTTTTTGTATTGCATAAAATCATATCCATGTTGGATTTGTTTGAAATCATGGGAAGGAACCTAGGGTTGGGTATTTGAAAATGGTTATGTTATCATTGAGAGTTGTTTTGGGCTAATTGGAATGTAAATTAGCATGTTGTAGTTGATAAAGGAAAAAGGCCTAAATCATATTTTGATTGATAAAATAAAATGGAGAATAATGAATCTAAATTGTAACTCTCTATTGTTGATGTGAGTGGGTGAAGGTGCTAATGCCTAAGGGGTTAACTTTGGCTTTGAAATGGGTTTGAAATGTATGTAGTGTACTAATGTGAGTTATGGCTTCCTTATTGGTAGAAATCGGTTTTTGTAAAATAAAAGGGATGGGTTTGGTTTTGTGACAACTAAAGAGACGGATAATTAGTTTGAAATGGCTTTGAAAAGAATGTAGCCAATTTAAATGAAGTATGGCTTTTGTCCATGGGAATGATTTTTGTGAAAACAAAGGAAGTGGAATTCATTTTGTGAAATGGGAAAGGTATTTTGAAACAAGTATAAGAAAATTGGAATGTTGTATCTTGAGTGTTGAACACACTTGCGTGGGGTATAGCTTTAACTGCCATGATCATGTTGTTGCTGAGTTTTATAATCTCATGTTAGTTGGGTCTGTTAATAGATGTACAATATGCATGCATCTAGAGATTTTGTCTTGGTTATTGGTGGAGGATGATACGGTTGCGTTGAATTGTTGTGTATGTATTACACCATTGTTGATTGAACATTATATGTAATGAAATGCTGAATTACATTATATTTGTATACTAGTTTGGGAGAAGAGAGGGGTTGTACTCCAGTGTGTGTGAGAAGATGGGGGATGGACTCCACACACTTATGTGTTCAGCGCTTATAATCAAAGGTATCATACCCTTCCAGCTAGCGCCTGGAGAACTGACGCGCTTATAATCAAAGGTATCATACCCTTCCAGCTAGCGCCTGGAGAGCTGACGCGCTGATAATCTAAGGTACCATACCCTTCCAGCTAGCACCTGGTAAACTGGTAGATTGTGGTGAGAAGTGTATCTTTGGCTTACTACTCATATAGCTAGTAGTGCAGTGTTGTTTTGTTATTGTTTCAGTGTATCTGGAAACATTGTGGATTGTATTTGTTACAATGTTGGAGGGACGAGTTGAATCATTGATTGATTTTATGTATGTAGTTGAGTTCTTATCTTTTTATAGAGGTGTGCATGGATAATTATGATATAATTGGAATTGCATTGAAATGCCAAATATGTTTTGAAAAGGCACATCTGTTGTATGTGTGGCAAATGGAAGAGTAATGGGCTTAGTGAATCTATGTTTATAAGTAGTTGTTAATGTTATAAAAGATTGGGAACGAGGGTTAATGAAAGGAAAAAGGAAAGATGAGCTTATAGCGTTGAATTAAATAGTTGTTTTCGAGAAAAGTTCATATATACATATATATTTATTTTGTATAAACTGTCACATTATTATTCTAGTATGAGAATGAGTGTTCATGATCATAGCTATCTGTAATGTTGTTATTGTTAAGGAGCATGTTGAGATCCCTACTGGACTATATGTTCATCCCACGTTGTTGAATCTTTCTCAGGTATAAAGCAGGTTGAGCTGCAAGAATTGGATCTACTTATTTGTTGGCCACGGGGCCTTTCTTATGTGGGCGGAATGCCATTGTTGTAAAAAGGGTTACACCCATCTTCTTGTACCTTAAATGATGTAAGCCCAAGGGCAATTTATTAAGTTAGTTCATGTAATATTCACTTTGCATACGAATGAGAGTATTGTTAATCACTTCTACGGATTGAATGTATGAGTTTATTTCCGCATGTTAACCTTGAAATGGAAATTTAGTTAATGGATTTGGTAATGACTTCGATTAATAAAAAGTGGGGCGTGACACTTAGGCATGCATTGAGCATTGTAATTGAGTTAAAGAGATAAGAATGAAGCTAAAGAGGAAAATGTGAATTTAGAACGGATCGAATTGTTTGTGACCCTTTTCTGTTCATGGAATGTGTAGGGTCGAGCTCCAGGGCAAACTAACTAATCGATCACTGTGAGTAATATATCTTAACAAGGATATCTGAAAATGTGTTATTGTCCAATTGCTTACTTATATGTAAGTCTTATAAGTTCGCTAATTCGATTGGTGGACAATGTTTGCTATGGATAAATGAATGGGCCAGAGGCCGTTTTGACACGAATGAATGGGCCAGAGGCCGTTTTGACATAAATGAATGGGCCAGAAGCCAGTTTGACATGAATGAATAGGCCAGAGGCCAGTCTGACATGAAAGTTTGAATGGGCCAAAAGCCAGTTTGACATGAATGAATGGGCCAGAGGCCAGCTTGACAGGAATGAATGGGCCAGAGGCCAGTCTGACATGAAAGTCTGAATGGGCCAAAGGTCGGTTTGACAAATGAAAGACGAATGGGCCAAAGGCCAGTATGTTTGAAACCACAGTCACTTGACTTAAATTGTGTATATATATGTAAAATAGAAATATGAATCGGGCCCAAGGCCGTTTGAAGTATGTTGTTCTATATATCGTTTGTATAATTGCTTTATTTGATATTATTCATTGGGCTATCGCTCACGCTCATTCATGTGTTTGTAGGTGAGCCAAGAGAGGTCCAGACCCAGCCTTAGTAAAGTCCGTGTGGAACAACCAAGGTTTTGAAGAGTTAGCCCTTGCGTCTCACGCACGAGACTCGTCTTCGCCTTTTGTTATGTATTTAAGTTTTGTTATGTTGGCGAAGACTTTGAATCTGTTGTATATAGTTTTCATGGGTTGACTTAGACTTAAATGATCCTGTCTGTACAGAACCTTATGCTACTATTTTCTGAAGTGAGTTATTAATGTGTATGCGTATGGTTTGTTATGACGTGCCATGTAAGCACAGCTCTATGGACAAAGATTTAAATTTTGCTTCTGTTTGGCCCCCTTTACTCTGACGAGTTATGCCCGGTTTGGTTTGAGGCCGTAGGTAATCTCATGATTACTAGCCGGTTATGTCCTTAACCCTTGGGGGCGGGTTCGGGTCATGACAGGTGCAGCAGTTTGCCTCTGTGCTTAATTGTCTGAGGCAAAATTTACCACTTAAATATCTTGGGTTACCACTTGGAGCAAATCCTAGCAGGAAGAAAACTTCGAAACCAATCATTGATAAGTTTAGAAAGAAATTATCAGGCTGGAAAAGAAGATTACTGTCTTTTACGGGTAGAGTGGTTCTCATAAATTCTGTTTTGGCTGCCTTACCAGTGTATTATATGGCGATTTTCAAAATGCCCAAATGTGTTTCAAGGAGCTTGATAGGTTGCAAGCAGCTTTTCTATGGGGGGGATTCAGCGACCCAAAGGAAAATTTATTTGGTAAATTGGAAGGACGTCACAATGGACAAGAATAAAGGGGGATTGGGGTTCAGAGATTTAAGACTTGTAAACCAATGTATGCTACTCAAATGGTGGTGGAGGTTTGCGATCGAAGAGGGCGTATTATGGAAATAAGTGGTGTGTAGTAAATATGGTTATTCGGGAGGGAAGTGGTGGCCCTCAGTAATAAATTTAAGTCTTGTTTCAAAAATCTAGAGGGACATTGTTGATATAGCCCAATCTAGTCCAAACCTGTTTAGTTTCTTTGTGGAGAATATGGAAATCACAATTGGAGATGGGAGGAGGATCAGGTTCTGGGATGACAATTGGTTTTCAGAATCTAGTCTTAGGACTTAATTCCCTAGACTCTATCAACTAAGCACAGAGAAAGGAAGCTCATTGAGTGAAATTTTGGCAAAAAGAGATTTGTCAAATAATTGGCTCTTCAGTTTCAGAAGAACTCTTTATGCTTGGGAAGAAAATGAGGTTCTAAGGCTTAATGCTGTGTTAGGTAATGGGCCAAGATTACAGTTGGAGATAGGGGATTCTGTGAGATGGAAGGCTGGGAATATAGGTGTATATAAGGTGAGTGTTGTATATAAATGGTGTGATTTGGTGAATGGCCAAACTTCCAGTTCAACTGGCCTCATTTGGTATAATTTGTCTCCTCCTAAGGCCAAGTTTATCACCTGGCTAGCTTGGAAAGGCAGATTAAAGACAGTTGAGTTTTTGTATAGAATTGGTGTGCTAAAGGGGAATGCAGAGTTGTTCTATGTGTTCTGTAAAGAGGAAGTAGATGCTCTAAACCACATTTTATTGTTTTGTCCGTTTGTGTGGCGAGTCTGGTCATGTTTGATTCAATGGTGGGGGCTACAGTGGGTATCTCTTGGGTCAGTTGAGGGTCTGCTCCAATGGTGGTTGAGTTGGAAGTTTAATAGGAAGGAAAAACAAATCTGGAGAGCTATCCCTTCAGTTGTGATCTGGTCAATCTGGAGATGGAGGAATGAATGCATTTTTTCTGGTTTACAACCATGTCTGGGGGATTTATGCGATCTCATTAAAACAAGGTTAGCCTTTTGGTTGAAATCCTATGATCCTGGATGCTTCTATTCTATCAATGATATTGTCTCCAATATTCAACAAGTGAGAAGAAGCTGTTAAAAGTTTGATAGGCTGCAGAGGGGTCATGAATCTGATTAGAATGGAGGCAGAGCAGATCAGGAGTTCTGTCTTGTTGAAAGTTTGGTGCTGCTACTGGGTTTCTTTGGTTTTTGGCTGCTGGGTCTGTCGCTGTAAAGCTTTGTTCCAGATGTGGAGTTTGAATGATCTGGAGCAAGTTCCCTGCCTATCCTTCTGTTGCATGCTGTCTGCTGGAGTATGCTTTTGCCTCTGCTGATGTATGCTGTTTGCTAGAAATGGTGGTTGATTGCTCTGTTGCTGCTGTGATGGATTTCAAGTTGTTGTGAGACTTGGGTGCTAGTGGTGAAGTTGCTAGCTCAGTTAGTGGACAGTTGCTGAGTGGTGATTATAGGTGATGCCACTGCTGCTGCTAGCTGGGTGGTAATTATAGGTGATGCTATTGAATTGGTGTGGAGTTCTCTGGAGTGTGGTCTGCATTGAAGTCTGTGGGCTTATAAGGAGCTGCCCTGTTGAATTGTGTGTGTCACGCCCCAAGCTCCGTGACAACGCTGCACACTCATATAAGTGAGCATGCAAGGCTAAGAATCCAATCACATAACCCACAATGTAAAATACTCAAATTAAATCCTTAATTGTCATAATGCCAAAATCCATAAAAATAAATAGTTCTTAAATGAAAATGTCCACCAAGTCCACTAATTTAATCCACTAACAAAACAATAATCCAAGTACTTAAATCATAGTCCTACTCTCGGTACTCCCACATGTAAAAAAATCCCGCGTAACTCTACTCTTCAGAATCTGAAAAAAAATAAGGGTAAGCTAGATAGCCCAGTAAATAACCAACCATCATTGCTAGCTGGATCAAGTATACAAAAATAAATAAATAAACCGATAACCAATAAATATAATTTTTTCTACAGTTCAATAAATGAACAATTATTTGTAAGATGGTTTCATAGCTAAAAATAAACAATGTACAATACATTTAAAATGAAAAGCCAACAAGATAATTCAAAGTAGTTTGTTGTTCAAATCGATGGTTCGATATTCAGATGGTTCAATGATTTGATTCATAAAACTTAAGTCTTAATGACTACGGTCACTTAGCCCGTGACAAGGCCCAGAACCATACATAGGCCGATGGTAAAGCCCCAAAAGAAACTAGTTTCTGTGCCAATAAATAACCCCCATTGGCTAGGGTCCAAATCATAGTCAGACTAGAGTGATATTCAAATATTCAAACAATACACAGCTTTAAAATAAAATATTCGATATTTTCAGAATAAACATTTGGTACAATTTTCAGAATAGTTTCACAAAATATTCAAATAACTTTCATAATAATATTCGATATTGTTTTATACTTGACCCATTTTTTATTTTAAGAGAACATGAAGGTTATAAATAAATATTTATAATTTTAATCGATTCAATAGGAATAAAAATGAACCAACAGTGATAGAAGGTTACTTACCTTCAAACAGCTAAAATAATATTTTCCAAGCTAATCTCAAATTACCAAGATCCACCTCAATGTCACAAACCTAATAAAATATTACACTGTATAAACAATTATTATGTGCACACATCCATCTCTTCTTGTAACAGCAATAGAATAAATTAACCCAATAGTCTATTAGGAACTCCCACAATTTAGCATCAAAACAAAGCCATCATGGCTTTAGAAAATTCTCAACCCATATTATTCTATTGTTGTTTATATAGATGTAAAAATTTGTAATTGCTTGTAGTCAATCGTGTATCCCACAAACACACCACCATTAAACTTAACCCATCACATATCAATATCAAAATATGAACCACCCAAACGGGATGTAAAATACACTCTAAAATCGAGCAAAATCGAGACCGTCAACATAGACTACATCAATATATTTATTTAATCATATATGCCCATAAAATCATCTATTGATATATTAACACCAAAATCATAGATAAGAATACAATAAAATAAATCTTACCTAAGTGATGAATAAAGCAAAACCACCACTCTTATGAATCCTCCCTCATCCTTTTGGTTTTGGTCTCTTTTTTTTTTTTGTTTTCTTTTCTTTCTTTTTTTTTTTTTTTTTTTTTTTTTTTTTTGATTTTTATTCTGATTGATGTTCTTCTTCGAGAAAGCTTTTTTTTTTTTTTTTTTGTTTTCTTCTACTCTTCAAACCGTTGAGCAGCAGCAGCCTCCAAATACCCAGCAGCACTTTCACAAGGCTCCCTTTTCTTTCCTTTTTTCTTTCTTTTTTTAAAAGGGTTGAAAACCTAATTCTTAAGATTACTAAATTACCCATACAATTTATTTTAATTATTAATCTATCTAAAATAATTCTATAAATAACTTGAGTTTTACAGTGTGGTCTGAATTGTATAGGAATGTATTGTGTGGAATGAAATGTGAGTTTGATTTGGGGGTTGAGTTGTTGGGGGGTTTTTTATTTTCTTTTTGGGCATGGTCTCTCACCATCCCTTTGTGGTTGAGCTCGCAGATGATTGAGCTTTCTTCTCGGTGCCAACCTAGTTGGGATTGAGTTTGTTAGCTATGATGCATTTCTGCTCTTCCACCTCTTTATTGATGTTCATCTCATATGTATTTGTATGTGTTCGTTATCAATAAAGTTCTTTTTTTGCTAATATAAAAAAAAAAGTAGTGACAAAACAATTACCAATAAACCAAAAAACAAAAAAGTAATAAAAAAAAGCATTAAACAAGTCTCTTTTCCAGAAATCATAACAATGATATCTATTTTATGTGTGGTCCATAACCGCCCCCCCCCCCCTTTTTTTTCTTTTTCTTTTTTTTGGCAGTTTCTCAATCATTTCTCCACATTTCACTAGCAAATTCTCAAGTTTGGGGGAAAAAAAATCTATATTTCCAAATAATTAACTTTAATAAAAGGAGGGTAGACATAATAATAATTAATATTTTTGTTAAGTTAATGTAAAACAAAAAAAAATGTCTAATTATATTTTTGGTTTCAATTATGTTGATAAAGAATATTCACTTAATACTAATATTATTCACTTTTTTGTGTTGATATAAATTAAAATTTAAATTTTTACAATAATTATTTTCAACAAAAATAAAGTTTAAATTATGGATCTGTTCCTTATTAAATATCCTGTAAATAATTGGACCTTTTTAACATTTTTTTTTGGTAAAAAAAAGGAAAATTGAAACTTGATATGAAAATTTTGTTTAATAAACTGTTTTTGATAATTACTTTTGGGAACAAGAACAATCCTTTTTTTTATAGTGAAATTAAAAGATCCTTTCAATAAAAAATGTGTAAACATTCACACTTTCGTATTTTGAAAATACAAAATCATTTGATAAAAAATTGTGTATTTTGACAACTTTTTTCCACAAAGATTAATATGAAACTCATCTACAAAAATTCCATAGAGAAAGAGGGAGGGGAGAAACATTTCATTCACAAAAAATGAGTAATTGGTATGATATGCTTGTGTGTGTGTGGTATGAGAAAAGCCTCATGCAGACTAAACAAAAACCATTACTCATTACAATAAAAAAATAAGCATGCGCAAATTTTAATCATTAGTTTTTATAGTTTGATTTTGGTGTCATTTTGATCTCTGTAATTTTAATTAATTCAATTTCAATCTTAATTTTTTTTTTATTATTTCAATTTAAACTAATTGACTGCAATCATTAACTTTTTATTTTTATTTTTAAATAATGAAAAGTGTGTACATAAGTAGTAAGTAGCATGTGTTATCCTTTTAAGAACAAAATTATGAATTTTCTTAAGTGAGCCAATCTCAATCATTTCATTAATGATTTTACTTCAAAAACACTAATTGACATTATTAATTGAATCAAATTAATAGAAAAATTAAAATTAAAGTGAATATAAAAATGTGAGAATCAAAATGATATATGAGACAAAATACAAAAACTCCCAATTTAATTTACCCAATAAACATTACCACTTTTCCTAGCCTGATTCCAGGGAAGATCCAAGGCTACAGGTTGGCAAGCTCAACTTGCAACCTAAGACAAGAAAATAAAACAAACAACAAAATCAAATCAAGGCCCAAAAGAAACACAACCCAAAAAAAAAAAAAAAAAGCTATGGTGAAGAAGAATATTTTTTTATGATTTTCGGGCAAATCTTTAGAAAAATATATTGAAGAGTGTTGTTTAGACTCATAGAATTCGCTACAAGTTTCATTATGATAATCTAAACTATTCAATTTTTTTTTTTAAATTTTCAATTATTTAGTATTTTTAGAGTACTACTCCACATTATTTATGTTAGAATACTTGTCCAATTATATCTTACAAAAGAAAAAAATTTAATTAAATTGTAAATTAAATCATTGGTCTCTATAATTTGAGTAAAGTGTCATTTTAGTCATTATAATTTTAATTTGAACATTTTGGTCCTTACATTTTAAATTTTGTTACAAGATCGTCCATCCGTCAAATGTTGTTAACAATTAAAATAGAAAAAATTAAGTGCAAAATTAGCAAGATCAAAATAAAATTCCAAATAAATTATAAAGACAAACGATATGATGAATATATTATACCAATGATCTTTATAATTGATTTTAAATTTTACTTGTGATTTCTCTTTTATTTTACTTATAGTATTTTTTCGTTTCAAATTTAACAATGAATAACGAAAAAATCACACTTCAACAACATAAAAAAATGTATGAACCAAAACCCAAAACTAGTGTATTTGGTTTCAGTTTTTTGAATTCAATTTTTTGAAAATTAAATTTTTTTATTTTTTGTGTTTTTTTATTTTTAGTGAATATTTTTAAAATTTTAAGCATTTTTTAAACTTGTTTAGATACACCTTAGATATATCTAAAAAGTAAAATATTTTAAAAAATTAATAAATACACAAAAATATAAAAAAATACTAAATTTATAATTTTTTATATTTTTGGTGTTTAGTGAATTTTTTAAAGATTTTTTTTTAAAAAAAATTATATTGTTTAACTGTATTTAGATTAAGTGAATCTAAAAAATAAAAATATTAATTAAATTATTTAAAATTTTTACTTAAAAATAAAATGATACAAATTAAAAACTAAAAAATTATTTTCGAAAACTCCAAAACCAAACAGGGATACACTCTGTTCAATTAACACCGAAGGTTAGAAGTATTCGACACATACCTGACATCCACACACCACCACCCTAGTAATCCTTGGGTACTTTGTTTTGCTCCATTGCATGCATGCTTATAAAAATATTCTCAAATTTTCAACATTAACTGTTGTTTATAGCATTCCTACAGTTGGGTGATTGGGTTCTTTGTAAAATTTACTACAATGATAGACACAGACAACATCCAGATAGTGATCATCATCAAGAACAACAAGGTGGTGAAGTAATTCGCAACGAACAACAACATCAAGATGGTGATTATTATCATCTATCAACAGCAAAGTGGTGAAGTAATTCGTAATGAAGGGTTGGCAAATGCTGAACAAGATCATCAACAGCGGCCGCCTTTTCCATTTTCTGAAATAATGTATGACGACAACAATCAAAATCATCAACATCAAGGTGGTGAAGTGATTCGTAGGGAAGGGTTGGCAAATGCTGAACAAGATCATCAACAATGGCCACCTCTTCGATCTTGTGGAATAATGTACAACACCAAGCTAGTTCCAGCAAGGTATGGAATCCCATCCCAAATTTCAAGCCAAGAGATGTTATGTTTAATTTCAAAATGAGGTCCAAGATTGAGGAGATCAATACCAGATTACGCACTAGTGTTGATCGATCTTCGCAACTTAATTTGGTTAAGATTGTTGAAACCACCACATCTACTAAGACTTGGCAAAGACCAGAGTCTACATCTTTATTTGATGAACCTCCCGTTTACGGCCGAGAACACGATCAGAGTAAGATAATTGAGTTGCTCGTAAAGGGGGATGAATCAAGTCATAACAACGTTGGTGTAATTCCCATTGTGGGTATGGGTGGGATTGGCAAGACCACCCTTGCTCAGATGGTATACAAGGATGAAACCGTGAAGGAGTATTTCAATCTGAAAGCATGGGTCTGTGTGTCAAATGAGTTTGACATTATGAAAATAACAAAAACTATTTATGATTCAGTGACTTCCCAAACATGTAGTTTTAATAACTTGGATCAAGCTCAAGTTCAACTACAGAAGGCTTTGGCGGGAAGGAAGTTCTTAATTATTTTAGACGATGTCTGGAACGAAGATTACAATGCTTGGAATGTTTTGAAGAAACCTTTCAATGATGGAGCCCAAGGGAGTAAAGTCGTTGCGACAACACGTAACAGAGACATTGCAACAATGATGGCAACTGTTGAACTTCATGACATTAAGATCCTATCAGATGAGGATTGTTGGTCATTGTTTGCACAACATGCCTTTGCGAATACAAGTATTGATGCAAATCCAAATTTGGTGTCAATTGGTAAGAAAATTGTGGAGAAATGTAAAGGTTTGCCTCTCGCTGCTAGGACACTTGGTGGCCTTTTACGCAACAAAGTACGAGATGAGGAATGGGTAAATGTATTGCGTAGTAAAATATGGGATTTATCACACAAAAAAAGTGACATCCTTCCTGCTTTGAGATTAAGCTACCATGACCTTCCTTCGCATTTAAAGCTGTGCTTTGCATACTGCTCAATAATACCCAACGACTGTGAATTTGAGGAAGAGGAGCTAGTCTTGTTGTGAATGGCAGAGGGCTTCCTTCAACCACAAAGAGAGAAGGAAATGGAAGATGTAGGAGCTGAGTACTTCCATGAATTGTTGTCAAGGTCTTTTTTCCAACCATCTAGTACCGGTAAAAGCTCTAAATTTGTGATGCATGACCTCATCAATGATTTGGCTCAAGTAGTTGCAAGAGATACTTGTTTTAGAATGGAGGATAGATTGAACGATCAGGAGCAGTACAAGAATCTAAAGAAAGCTCGACATTCATCTTACATGCAGGAGTACCGTGAGGGTATGAAAAAATTTGAGATCTTTGACAAAGCCATGCATTTACGGACTTTCTTACCATTTTGCTCAAAATATAGATGGGGTAATAATTTGGCAAGCAATGTTCCCCTTAATCTATTCTCGAAGCTAAGACGCTTCAGGGTGCTCAATATGAGTGGATATTCCATCACAGAAGTTCCAAATTCAATTGGAGATTTAAAACATCTGCGGTATCTTAACCTTTCCAACACCTCTATTAAAGAATTACCTGAATCATTAGGGTCTCCCTACAATCTACAAACATTGATGTTAAGAGAATGTCGAAATCTAAAAAAGTTGCCAACAGACTTGGGAAACCTAATTGACCTACGTCATCTCGATACTACAGATGCACATTCCTTAGAAGAAATGCCATTGGGAATAGGTAAGTTGGTTAGTCTTCAAACACTGTCCAATTTCGTTGTTAGTAAAAACAATGGGCTTCGGATAAAAGAGTTGGGGAACTTAATTTATCTACGGGGGAAGCTTTGCCTATCTGGATTACAGAATGTGGTGAATCCTCTAGATGCAAGAGAGGCGAATTTAAATGATAAGCAGGGCTTAAATGTGTTATTGATGGAATGGAGTGTGAACTCAGATGATTCACGGGATGGAAGAGTAGAAACAGAAGTGCTTGACATGCTACGACCTCACAAGAATTTAAAAAAGCTCCATATCAAAGGCTACCTTGGTTCAAGATTTCCGACTTGGATAGGAGATCCTCTGTTCTCCAATATGGCTGGCCTACATTTAGATAATTGTGGAAATTGTGCGTTCTTGCCACCACTTGGACAACTACCCTCCCTCAAAAAGCTTTACATTAAAGGAATGAGTGTACTAAAGCATGTCAGTTGTGAGTTCTATGGGCAAGGTGGTGTTCAACCTTTTCCGTTACTGGAGACTCTAAGCTTTGAGAATATGCCAGAATGGGAGGATTGGTATACTTTTGGAGATCACAAGGAAGTTCAACCATTCACTCGTGTCAAGTATCTCTCCATAATAAAATGTCCCAAACTTCTTAAAATGTTGCCTACTGATCTACCTTGTTTGAATAATCTAGAGATTAGGGACTGCCCCAAACTCTGCGGGATGATGCCCAAGGATCTACATTGTTTGAATAATCTAGAGATTTCAGAGTGCCCACAATTCCTAGTTGAAGGTTCCAGCATTAGTCTCCCATCACTCACCTCGATAGCTATGAATGACGTTCCTCTAACAAGCCTTGAAGCGGTCCTTGAGATGAGGAGTATGGATGGTGAAGTGATATCGGCAAATGCAAAGTCTACGCATCCAAATTCAATGATTTCCTTGAGCATTGGCATGATTAAGAAACTTGAGCTCTTGCCGAAATGGGTTACTCATGGGCTGATGGAACTCGAAGCATTGAAGATTACTAGCTGTGAAGAACTCAAGACATTGTGGAAGAATGAGGCGAGAGTGCAACACAGTCTCCCTGCATTCCGACATTTGGAAATTGAAGGCTGCCCCCAGCTTGTTTCATTGTTTGAGGGAGATGAGGATGAAGAAAATGAAGGGCAACATCAGCAACAAGAAGAAGAGGGACTGTCTTGCATGGTGAGGCTTGAGCATCTAAGAATAGATAATTGTGAAAAGCTGGAGAAACTGCCACGGCTGCTACATACCTTCACTTTTCTTCGAAAGTTTTCTGTCTGGAATTGTCCAAGTCTCAGCTCTTTTCCGGAGACAGGTTTTCCCCGCACGCTGAAAAAACTCACCATACATAGTTGTGAGGCTCTGCAATCCTTATTCGGGTGGATAACGCAGATTAATGACAATAATCTTGAAGTGTTATGGGTTGAGAATTGTCCATCCCTCACATGCTTGATATCGTGCAAAGGTGGGGGGCTACCACCCACACTCAAAGAGCTTTGGATTTGGTGGTGTAAAAAGTTGGAGGCACTGCTAGAAGAGGACGGGATGGAAATTAGCTGTCCATCTCTTGAGTTTGTTTGGATCAGTGGCTTTGATAGGCTCAAATACTTGCCAGATGCCCTTCCTAATAATAATAATCTCAGGAATCTCTGTCGATTGAACTTGTATGGGTGTGAGAATTTGGAGTACATTCCGGAAGGATGGTTCCACTCTGCAACAAATCTGAGACAATTGAAAATCAGTGGATGCAAAAAATTGAAGGCCCTACCACACGGATCGCAGAGCATCAACTACCTCACTTCTCTTCAAGAGCTGGATATGAATATTTCACAATGGAACAACAACTTCAAGAAGATTGGTTTTCACAGTTTATCCTCTCTTAAAAGACTGTTGATTTCAGGGGAAGAAGAATAAGAACATCCGGTGGGTTCCAGCTTTCCGATAGATGGGATGTTGCTGCCCACCTCTCTGACAATTCTTCGCATCTGGGCATTCCGAAATCTGGGGAAGCTATCTTCTAAGTTGTTTCAAAATCTCGGCTCTCTTGAACGACTTGAAATCGGTGGTTGCCCTATGCTCAAATCATTACCGGTGCAAAGGCTGCCTCCCTCACTTAAGGAATTGCGGATCATCAGGGGAAGTCGGAAACTAAAAGGGAAGTGTGAAAAGGGGAAAGGCAAATATTGGCCCCAATTAGCTCACATTCCTGAAGTTGACGTCAATGATGAGCGATAAGCTCTGTGGAGATTCCCACCGCAATACAAGCAGTCAAATTGCCAGGTATCAAAACCGAAACTAATTTGATAAATATAAACATTTAAAAATTATTTTCTGATTTTAAAAACAAAATATTTTTTCAAAAATAGAAAATCATATGAAAAACCATAACTGTTTTTCATTTTTGTTTTTATTTTTTATTTTTTTTTACTTTTACAAATTTAAAAAAACTTAATCAAACAATCAAATTGATAGCAAAGATTTCATTGCTAATTTTTAAAGTCTTTTTGATCATCGATTTTTAAATTTTTTTCGAATGAGGGATCACTGAAGTATGCAGTATATTATATTTTCAAGTTAATCAAATTTTTTTGGATGAGGAAGTTATTTGCAAATTCATATAAAAATTTAAAATAAAATGAATTTGTATTTTGAATTAATAAAAAATATTTTTGAAAATAATGAAAAAAATATGTTAAATTTAAATTCGGAGGACCATTATGGAATGAGTAAATAATTTTTAAAATTTTGTTTGGTTTTGGAGTTTTCAAAAATAGTTTTAAATTTTTAATTTGTATTTTTTTAATATATTGGCTAATTTGTTTTATTTTTTATTTTTTATTTTTTAAATGCATCTAATCTACATATATTTTTAAAAAAATTAAAAAATCTTTAAAAATTAAATAAATACAAAATACATACGAAAATGTATTAAATTTGTATATTTGTTAATTTTTAGTGATTTTCTAAATGGTTTTTTTCATAAATTTTATATGTTTTAGGTGTATTTAAATTGAGTGAATCTAAAAACTTAAAAAATATTGATTAAAATACTTAAAAAATTCACTAAAAACAATAAAATATGGATTGAAACTTAAAAACCATTCTTTAAAACTCCAAAACCAAACAGAGTTTTAAAAATTATTTCAAATTCTAAAAAATAAATGTGTTTTGGATTTTCAAATTTCTAAAAACTATTTTTAGAATATACAACTAAATAAATTTTTAGAAAATTATCGTTCAAAATTGATTATGAAAACCAAATCTTAGTTTTTTGGGTTTTCTGGGCTGGTCATTAATAAATTATTTTTGTATTTGTTAAGTTGTTGCCTGTCTAGTGACCAGGAAAAGTCAGATTGAAAGTGATTAAACCTAGGACAAATTCTTGTTGAAGGGGGAATTTTTTGGCCGGTCAAATGAGGGTAATGTTTAAATAAAGGAAAGAGAATGAAATGTTATGAAATTATGTAAGTAGTTTGCAAATGCTTAGAAAAATTAAACCAATTTTTTGTTGTTGTAAGAACTAACTTAAAAAGTTACAAACAAATATAGGCATATCGGGTGTCCAAATTTCATTTTGGTGAGCTATTCTAATAAATATGGAAACTGAAAGCAATTTTAATTGTATACCTGGAGTTGTTACATTTTTTTGTCTGAAAAGAATTTGGAGTATTAAGTGTTATCAATTTATAAGGGATTATTTGATATAGAAATGTGCTTTCAGGTACCTGAATACAAGGAAAGGCTTCTTCTGATAGATTTCCTCGTCTGCTTTAATTTCCCGAGGGAACCACAACAAATGGAAGAGTTCTCATTTCTTTCCAACTTGGTGCATTTGTCCCTAGATGTCCTGTCCACCCAATGATTGTTCGCTATCCCCATGTACACTTTGACCACTCCTGGTAAGAATTTTCTTTAGTTGAAACCGTTTTAGTGTTGTCTTTTGTAATATCTTTACCTAACTTGCATCATATGGCCTTACATTTTGTTTAGGGGACATATAGCTTTAGGAAAGCTTATGTTTAGAATGTTTAGAGTTTCACAATTTCATGGAGGTATGTTAAGTGATTTTTTATTTATCTATAGTTGTATATACTGAAAATGTAGTGAGCTTGGCTTCTCCCACTATTTTTGTTTGTAAAATTTTTGGGTAGTATGGTGTATGAGGTGGCAATTCATATATATAGGTTGTTATAGTGATGCCCCAATTTGCTATTTTTCTTTTGATAACTAACTCACTCTCACAAATCATCAATATTGATTATTTATCAGCTTAAATATACATGCATTTACATAATGTGTCCTTGACCGTATTATAATTTGAATTTTGGTTGTTGAATAACTTGTATGTTGTAAAAAGCTGAATGAAGTCATTTATTAAATTGTATAGGTAGAGTATCTTCCTGTTGTTTTACCCCTTGAAAATCAATAGGAAAATGCTACCCATGTTGCTTGGAGGGAGAGTCGACATTATTTGATTAATCTTTGCTGCCTTGTTGGCCTTAGTTGATATTTTAATATAAAGTATATTCTTATACATCAAAGTTTTTAATGGGCATATTACATACAATTTGTTAATTTTTTGTATATTGTTAACATGTTCTGTATTTCATATGCTTAATCTCCCAAGCAATTCAGAATCAGTGGATGTTTAACACACCATAAATATTGTAATTGAATTTGTGTGATGTCATGTCTACTGCATTTGTATGTGGAAGCTTGCCCCTTTTTTTTCGCATCTGTGCACAAAGAATCAGCCAATTGATGATTCCTGGTCTTTGGATTTCAAGTAATATTATATATATACAAAGATCAAAATTTCGTTTCGGCGTGTTGTTTCAAATAATACAAAAACAAAAACATCTCGGAAATATTTTATGAAATGAAGATAAAATAGAAATGTTTGAAAATATATATTGAAATATATCTAAATGTATAAAAGCCTAGTAATTGATTAATTAAACAAATTGAGATTCATATAGTCATTCACGTAAAAAAATTAAAAAACTAATGTTACTATGAACTAAAAATTATTAAGTATTGTCAAATAACTCATTTTATTAAAAAAAAAAGTTTCCAATAAGGTCTAAAAATTTACTTAAGTAGTAGTAATAAATGTCTATGAAAATTTCTAAATTTGTATAGATACAATTTACTCTTTCAATATATCACACTAAGTTTTGATGTGTTTCACTATGTTTTGATGTGTTTCAATGAAAACACTAGAATTTTATTATTCCACTAGTGTTTCGTTTCGGTCTCTTGGGAAATGGAAACATTTTGGCCATTTCAATGGAAACAAATGAAAATTTTGTTCCTCATATATATTAAAGATAAATCCATGTCAAAATGTTTTTCATTCATGTGTTTACGTTTTTCATGTTATTTGGTTCCAAACAAATGGCATATGGTACCTATTAAAATTGGGTGTAACTGCACATGCAACAGCTGTCGTGTCTTCTATGTGCACTATGTTAACTTATTACAATGGGAGGAATAGTTTCCTATTGTCCGTCTTTAGTTTGGGAAATTTTTCCCTTTTGTATTCTTTTAGTAGCTGTTGGTGTATTGCCTTGATTCTTAGGGGCAGAGCCATGTATAACAAAGTTGGGTCAAGTGACCCCACTGGAAATTTGTAAATCTGAAATTATTATTCAGACTTTTTGAAAATTTTATTTTAAATGAGGTCAATCTTGTACACTAAAAAATATGAACTAATTTCATAAAACATAGAGATTAATATATACTCAGGTTACCCTTTTTTATCCTTATAATATTTTCGTTATTCTTTTTCATTTTCTTCTTTCTTTGAATTCTTTTGTAGATTTTCACGTGTTACCTACCTTTTACATCACTATTAGTATTATCCTAATATCCAAGGAGATGATTATGGCATTATGTGACAATTTAGGAGAGGATTTATGCTTATATTTAAAAAAGGGGGGAAAAAAGAGAAGAGAACTTGTGGCATTAAAAAGGAATTGTCAACAAACATAGTGGGTGTTGTTTTCTTTAACTAAATTAACTAAACAAACCTTATGTTCAAAGAATATATCTGAATTAAATTTGTTCAAAATTTTAATGAAGGAAAATATTATACATTTATGATTTGCGGAATCAATTGTTTAACTTATTAGCATTTATGGAATTTTAGTATTAGTGATGCAAGCAGTCATTTATTAGATTTTTGTAAAAATTAACTATTGTGGTTTTTGCTTTCATTATCATATTTGTAATTTGGTAACTATAAATTACTTGATCCAGTTTTGCGTATTGCACAAGTTTATTAGTGTAAATTATGTATAATTGAAGGTTGATATTATTGGTGAGTTGTTTGATGGACGTTTCTAGCTCTGCAGTGGTTGATTCTTAGAACTTCTTCTATGTAATATGGAGAAGAATCCTATTTTTGTGAACTTGATGATTATCTAATAGCACACTCCATTTTGGATTTGTCTTGATTTGCCACTTGAGCTGCCTTGAGTATATATATCATTCTCTCTAAGTTATTTGTGGATATTGAGTTTTTAGTCTATCAATTCATCCCCGA
The DNA here is from genome assembly GCF_004153795.1 of Camellia sinensis. NCBI lineage: Eukaryota > Viridiplantae > Streptophyta > Magnoliopsida > Ericales > Theaceae > Camellia > Camellia sinensis. The sequence goes on from NW_021024849.1 coordinate 1,169,955, forward strand.
TGGATATATGCAGCCTAGCCATGCTATAGCTACCTCTCTTAATGTGACACATGAAGAAGTTACTGAAACTGAATGATTTTCATTAGATTGAAAACTCAGAGATACCGTACCTTATATACACTCCACATGTTTACAAAATATCTAGCGAAAATATCTACCTAACTCACTCTGTTACAGCAAGTTGAACTAACACTTGACTTGTTTGATTTGCAGGACAACATATCTCTAGTCTGGTCTTGGATTGAATCCTGGACTGTGAGTCCTGATTGGTTATACTAACTGTACAAACATCTCATTCCTATGGGGACATCATGCTGCTTGCAAAAGCTTCCGAGTCTAAACAAATCACTTTTCGTGCTCCATGTGTTTTGGCTTTTATAGTTTATCTTGCTTTTAGGTCAACAAAAATGATGTTGTACTTCATTCAAACATTCTATGAAGTGCTAGATTTCAACTCTTAAACTTAATTTGATGGCCTTTTTTGCGATGGACCAAGAATATTTGATGTAGCTGCAATAATGGAATTTACATTGTCTCGTTGGGATCTCATATTGTATTAGGTGTAGGCATTGAAGCACACCTTTTAACGCTTATAATTCCTCTCTTCCAAAATAAATAAGTTGAATTAATGACTATTGATTAATCTATATATTACTGAATGAAGGAAGGATCACAGATTAGTTTGAAAAAACAGAGGTGAAAAACGCACCAGAGAAGTCTTGGAAAATCTAATGTGCCAGTAAAAGGTCTTGTATGCCTTTAGTTCTAGCAAGGAGATTTTTCCATCTCAACTGGAGTCTTGAAATAGATCTTTAAAATGTAAATATAGTATTACTTCTATCTATATAATTGGTTTCCTTTCTATGGTTTTAGTAAACGATGAATTGTTAATTAATGGAACATGAAAAAATAAAATACCCTGGAAATGAAATTTAAGGTCGTAATTTTGTGGGAAGAAGAGTATACATTATGCTGATGTTTGGTGCATTATGTCTGAGTCATAGCACTTGACATGTACACCTTGAATCTTTAGTGAAGGTGTAGATAAGCGAAATCAAGCAATATATCTGGCTGTCCAAATTCTTAAGCATACTTCTAGCTGCTTAACCTTGGCTGGTGAGGAGTAGATTGTTTTTAAACTTGGCAAGAGCTAAGCCAATCTTGCTCAAGCTCAGCTCAAAGTTTTCAGACAAAAGACTGGAGTTCCTAATCTTGGATAAGCTTTACGTTGTCGGAAAGTCAAAAGAATAGGGTCCTTTGGGTAAAATGTGGGGAAGTAGGGTTTTTTTTATCACGGTGCATTAGAATGGATTCTCACTTTGTCCGTTCATCAGCTTTAACAAAACTGAAGGAGTAAAATTAGGATAATGACCTGCCTAATATTTGGAATTGGACAAAAATTCCCACAACCTGTTATGTCGTACTTCAACTCTCTTTCACATGCATTACTAAAAATATTTTAGTGTACTCTGGTTTGCCTAGTTTGATTTCTTTCAAGTTGTGTTGATTCATAGAACTTGAACTTTGTTCGTTTAGCTCAACAATCTAGATTTTGCGAGGACCAAACAAAGTGTACTCAAGGCTCCGGGTGCTTGGTTCTTTTAGCAGTTGTAACCTTGAGGTATGGTGAATCTTGCCTAGACATGAGCTTTTTGTGTGGTTAATTTCTAACAGCCTTCATTTCTCCATTGTTTGTTTCCACTTTGATGGAAGAGTTTTTTTTTTGCCATATATGTCTTGCTCCTTCCAGGGAGTATAGACATTGTTTGGCTACATCGTGTTTGTTCAGAGTGTTTATTGCCTAGCCTTAGAACACTGTCCAGGAACTTTCCCAGATGCAACTTTAGCTTCATTGGTTTCTTTAATATTTTTTCATATTTACTTGGAAAACTTTTTGTAAATTTTTCATCTTGTCTACTAACTTTTAAACAATCCTTTTTCTAATAAATAATAATGCTAAATTATTTAAAGAGCCATGCTAATGACAGCCCAATGGGCTGCCAATAAGGGGAAGAAAACGCCAAAAAACTCATGTATTTTTTACACATCCCAAAGCATTTTCACACATGTATTCAGATTTTTCACAAATTTGGATACACTTTTTACACGTCCACTGGTACTGTTGACAGCCCAAAGGCTGTCTTTAGCATTTTTCCTTATTTAAATTATGCAAATGTATTCCATGTCCAAGAGATATGCTGGAAGACTCGTGGGAATGACGGAAACAACCAGTAGAATACTGCATGTTTTACAAAACTAAGTTGCATCTCTCTCTCTCTCTCTCTCTGTGGGGGAGTTTGAAGTCTTCTTTGGCGTCCACCCTAATTTTTTTGTCATTTGCATGCTTTGCAGGAAAATCTCTCACTATATACTGTTGAATGGCAAGGGTAGAATCAGTGAGTTTTTAATTGAATGATTTATATATGAATACTTTTGTTGTGTTATAATATGGTGAAAATACAAATAGATTCATATCTCTTCATTGTCGTATGTGGTAAAATAGTTATTTGGAAGGTTTCCTTGTGTCACTTTTTTTTTAGAAATCTAGATGTATTACTATGCTGAATATAAGGGTTTTTTTTTTTTTAAAATATAAAAATGACTTCATTATGTGCTTTTGCACAATAGATGAAACCATATCCTCAGTATCTTTTTGTTTTTATTTTTTTTTGGGGGGTGTGTGTGTGTGTGTGTGTATTTAATATAAATGTATAACACATTTTAGAAAGAAAAATACAAAGCATGCTTTTGTATCTTTTGGTTAAAATGATGAAAAATTGAATATAAGCTTTATAGATTTGTAATTTACATATGCCTTTGAAGAAGAATTTTTGGGTACTCATGTAACATCTAGAATGCATGTTGTGTGTTCCTATAGTCAAGAGCACTCTATTGAGCTTGCCTATTTATTTTATGTCTATGACCCATTTTTGGCGTTTTATCCTTTCAAAACGTTACTCACGTAAGGTCTTAGTTCAATTGTAAATTTTATTTTCCTCCTAAGGAAACCTTCGAGGAAATATATTTGAAAACCTTTTGAGATCATTAAATTTACGATTTTGGAACAAAAATGTACCATGTTTCAGAACGTGCTTTCCAAAATCTAATTCGTTCAGGTGTTAACGTTTTGTGGTAACACTTTGGTTTTATGGATTTTGTAGAGAGCTTATTTCCATTGGTTTTTTAATTCGGGTGCATTCTGCACATAGCGCATTCCTATTGTCTCGGTTGGTTTGCAATAAATTATCCCCTTTTTTTTTTAAAATGCAGGAGAAGGATTTAGTAATTTGATTACCGGCAATTATTCTAAATACATTGATCCCTCTCTAAACCAAATTTCTCTCTTTTTATTCAGTGTTCTAGTTCATCATTAATGGATTACTCTCAATTTTATATTAATTGGTCAATTGGAAAGAGATGAATTGGATTATATCTCTTCTTTGCCATATATTTGATTTAAGCAGTTCAGAAGCTGTGGACTTTCTGGATACATTTCTATCCATGAATCTAGATTCCAGGTATGATGACATGAAATTTTAATTTTAATGATATTTCTATAATAGAATAATTGTCATGTATGGCTTCATTTTCCTGTAAGGAACTATTTATAATATACTTCTAATCAAAACTACTTGAGTTGTTCATCTGGCACTTCATGCCACCATACCTTCTTCATGCAAGTCCCTAAATGTGATCAATTTTCCTTCATTCTGTGGCATAAGATTATTGAACAGGGTATTTGAATCATGGATGAGTGAAATTGACACTTTTTTTTTTATATATTTATTGTGATTTATGACTATCATAGCATACTGTAGTGCATCACTAAACTGAAGATGTAGACCATGTGTATCTAAATATGCTTAATTCTGTCCTAGTTGCAACATGCAACACTAAAATGCTTTCTTTTCTCTCTTGAGTTGTCTAATTGCAGTTAATTTCTTGTTAATATCAAAAGCGCTTAAGTTGGTGGCGATGCAAAAATTGTTTATCTCACTGTTTGCATCCTGCTCACAGCGGACAGGTTAAAATCCATGCTTTCTTCAGGGTTCTGAGATTGAAGGCTTGTAAACTTTCTAAAAAGGTTTTTTTTGGGTGAATATTTCTGAAAAGGTTAGTTACCAAGTATTTTTTCACTTTTTATGTACATACTGATCTTTAATATGAATATCTTGTTTGTGTCTCCATTCTTGAAGGGCCTTTTTAAGTATGCCATCTTTGTCTAGTTCTTTTTTTTTCTGACATTTGAACTGCAAACTCATTTGTTACATATATATTTTAAAAATTAATTTTCCATGGAGTGAAGGTCGATATACATTTGAACAATAAAATAGAGACAAGACAAGCATGACAATTTGTAACAAGGATTTGTGTTTGTGTCAAATGCCAATACTTTTCACACTTCCGGAGTTGTGTAGGACACCTTTTAAAGCTGCTCTTTATTCAAAAATTAAACTTCATGATTTATGACACTTGGGCAACATGTCCTGACAGTGGCCAATATGTAACTCGTAGAACTTAAATGTTGTGTTACTGATTTCATCTAGTTTAAAGAAAAATTTTAATCATGAAGAAATATCAAGTCAAAGGTTTATACAAAAAATTTCAATTTGACAATATTTTAAAAGAGGATAAATTACCTATAAGGAGTGGGGTGTGGGTGGGGAGAGAAGTCATTATAGTAATCTGCACTTCTACGCCTGACACAAATTCTGCTATATCTGTCTCTGTCATCATCAATGATTAAATATTAATATAATTCACTACTAGAAAGTTCAATTACAATTTAAACGATCCCATTACAGGGGTGAGGACACTCTAAATCCACATATTGCCCAATTAGAAGCAAATCAATTGTGAAATTGATAGATGATTGATTATTATCTGTGGATTGATATGATTACTTTCCGTATGTATACATAATCAAGTAGGACTAGTTCAGCTGACCAGAATTCTTGAATTCGTCATGGTGGTCAAGGGTTCATGTCTTGCTATGGACAAGGTTCCCCCCTCCCTAGGCTATGATTGCCAATGTCCAAAAATAAAATAAAGAAAGATATTGCCACTTGGAACTTGCAGACTGGGGACCTGACATTCCAAAGTTGTATAACAGGATGCTCAGCTCCTGATTGAATTCCAAAGCTGCAATGGCTGCTGTCACACTTGATTAAAACCTGTGTTAAGTATCAAATGAAAAAACACTAGAAGCATGTTTTTCCTTAGTTTTTCTTATCAACCTGTACAGAACTGAGTGCAGTAAGTATTTAACAATGTTCTCTAGAAACTTCGCACCAGTGACTGCAAGGCTATGACAATTATCATAGTCATTAATTCCTCTGATTTACTTGAACAAAAATACTTGAGCATTAAGTTGCATAGATGATAGTTAATTGAAGGAGAAGGCAATATAAGTTACAACCACAGTATATTAGATTTGTGAATCATAAACTATGCGATTTGCCATGTAATAGTACTCTTATTTGTTGTTGTTTATCTATTTTCTTATGATTTGATGAGTCACCATCTAAGTTTCAATTTTGGACTGTGGTGACGTCCCATGTCTATCCGTGCTTCTTACATGTTGACCCATGTTGTGTCTTTGTGATGACTTGAACATAGTTGCTGGTGACACAAAATGGATGTGAAATTATGGTCACTAATAGGAAAATGCAATATTGTATAACTATGAAGCACATGTATGGGTATGGCTTGATTCGTTTGTAAAACAATATTTATTCTTAATTTGGAGTAATACAAAAATTGATTAAATGATTTAATTTGTTAAGATTCAACCTACAATTAACATTTAATGCCAAAAGTAAAAGCGTAAACCAAAATTAAATACCATTATATTAAATAACTTACAAAACCACAACTTAATTTTATAATCATGCTAAGTATAAAATTAAAAATAAAAATAAAAATAGTCTAGTGAAAGAAATTTTATCTCTGTAGTAGAAGAAAATAGTGTTTCGAATGAGGTACGGTATAACTTGGGTATATACTTGGTATACGCCAAAAATTGAGAAGAAAAAATTTAGATACGTGTTTTGTGTACTCGGTACGTATGCAGAAATACCATACGCCGTTGAGTAAATGGTACGTGTATAGCATGTTTGTCGAATTACCCATGCTTCATAGCTATATAACTATGTAGACAATACTAGGCCTCAGTCTTGAATGGATGGATATGAGGCCTTCACTGTAGAAATAAACTAGATATGTGAATAAATTTTGCTTACTTGCTGTCCATGGAATGTGAAACAACACTACAATTTACAGCTAATTGATTTGAGAAAGTTTTCATATTTAAGAAGTTATTCTTTCTTGATTTCATCACCCATCTCATGGCGATTATTCCATGTTGTAGCTATTTGGAGTCCTTGATGTGGAGAAAAAGGGTAAAATAACATTCAAGCAGGTGATAATCTCTCACTCTCTTAGTTATACATGCGATCCCAATTGGTCCCAACTTTGTCTCCACAGCCAATACACAGCTTCTCATAGAAGGAAAAACTATTGCTTGCAGTTCCTGTATGGGTCAGCTCATGTCCTACAGCAACCATTATGCAGACAAGCCTGTGAATTAGCCTTCGCTGAGTGTCACACTGGTGGAAACCATACGTTTCCAAGCAAGAAGTATGTCTCGTACTCTTTTCCTTGGTATTCCCTTATATTTGTTATACTTTTGGATAAGGTTTGAGTTGTGGTTGGTAAATGGATATGGCTCAGTTGGGAGATTCCATTAAGCCGGCTATTCCAAACATGGATGAGTTTGAGGTGAGTAATCGACATCCTCATGGGTTCAATGGCCATGTCAATCTAATCCATACAATAACCTTAGAAAAGTAACCACAACAATATATTTTTCTTGTAATTCTTTCGAACTGAAGCTTTGTTTACTTTACATTTGTAGATCCATGAACTATTTAAAACATTTGATACCAACAGCTATGGGAGGATCAACAAGGATGATTTTATTGCTTGTTTAAGAAGAAATCCATTGCTCGTAGCACTTTTCTCTCCCCAGTTAATGCACAAGAACTTTTTTGGAGAATGATACATAGGAGGTTAAAGGAGACGGTGTGATGGATGATGGGTTGATGGGCCAATTTTTGTTGTAGGTTTGGCTCTATGAAACATTTTAGCTCTTTCACAAAGGGCTCAAGTGAGGGATAGGTTATTTGCATATAATTCTTTTTCTTTTGAAAATAATCACTTTAACTTCTTGTAGTTTGTTGAATAAAATATACCGTTTTCGTCAAAATTAATAGTGTGTTACACGTGCCTACGTTTTCAAATAGTAGGGGATTATGTGTATATATATAGGGGTAAAGTGAAGTGTTTAGTTTAGAAAATGAGATTATTTAAGTCTATTTACAAGTAATCATAAATTACAAGGAGTAAATTGTTTATTTTTAAATGACATGGGTAGTATGTGCACATAACTTGTACTATAAAGGAATAAAGTGAAATATTCGATTTTTTTTTTTGTTTGTTAAGGGGAGGGTGGATAAATTATAAATATGCTCCTTAAAATTTGTCAAGAAATGTAGTTTACTTGTAATTTTGGAAATTACAATTTTCTCATCAGAATTAGTTTATTAACAGAGTTGATAAAAAAAATAAAAATAATCATATTTTTTATCCATAATTAAAATTACCCAATTGCCTATCTCCCTTTCCTTTGTCCTCAAACTTATTCTTATTTTTCTTTCGTTCCAACCACTTTTTATCCTTGTCCCCCATTCTACCACCCGACCCTCTCTCTTCTCCACAGCTACCATTGTAATTTCTTTAAATGGTTGGGGTACACCCCTTTCCTAATCACCTCCACTGCCTTCCCTACTTTTGCTGCTTACTCTCACTCCCACTAGTACAAACCTTTTTTGAAACACTTTGATAGTACTTTTGTATCAAAATCTAAATCATGAATCAGAGTACTGGGAGCCATCTCTTTATTAATCTAACCCTACACACCACTCTCACCCCCACATATACTTGAAAAAGAAAATAATAATAAACAAATAATTTATCAACCTCTCAGTCAAATGGGTCTTGGTTTAACATTCAGAATAAACATCATTGCTGTGATTTCAAAGAAAGAGACTTGTATATTTTTTCTCTACTTTTTTTTTTTTTTGGTAGTAAATGCTTTTGTGACTACTTCCTCACACTCTACTTTTTTCTTCTCTGTTTGTCCTTTTCTTTTTTTCTTTTTTTTTTTAATTATTTTTTTTAGGTTAATTACAAAAAAAAAAAAAAAACTATGGTTTCACGTGTTTTTCATTATAAATTGTAATGTTTCAATTTCGACAAATTAGACTTTGGAGTTCCATCCATATTTTAATGTGCCCCTTCCTCCATCTATCTCCGTCTATGTAAAGTAATGGAGAATCGTTTTGGGGTTTAAAGTAAAAAACACATAAAACTTTAATTTATTTATTTATTTTTTGGTAATTAACCCTAATATATATATATATATATATATGTATAATAAGGAAAGAAGGTTTTTGAATATTTGATGGGACTTTTGTTTATCTGTCAAAGTATGAACCGTTAGATTGGTTCAATCCCATGGTTAAAAATGTTTCACTCACTTGGACATTTCAATGGTTTAGATTTTTTAGGTGAATATCAATGGTTTTTCCATTTAGCTTTTAGATTCTCACATATTCACACAAACATCTTCTCTCTCTCTCTCTCTCTCTCTCTCTCTCATTTTGATTTCAAAATTTGAAGCCCCGCTCTCTCACACCTCTTGCCCTTCCCACCACATATCTTCCTCTTTCCACCAAGTTTTCTCTCTCCGGTGGTGATTAGCTCTGACGGAATATAGCCCCAGTGGTGATAGTCGGAATATAGCTCCATCTGCCTCAATCTCTGTCTCCTCTCTCTCTACACAGCTCCAAGGTAGAAAGCTATCCTCCCAGTTGTTTTTTGTTATTTTTTGTAGGTGTAAGAATCTAGGGTTTCCCCCATCTCCTATTTCCGGAATATTGCTCCATCTGCCTCAATATCTTCTTCTATTTCTCTCCCTTCTATTTGGGTTTGCTCTCTCTCTCTCTCTCTCTCTCTCTCTATGTGGTTTGAATGAAAATAGGAGTGGAATTATGATGTTGTTTTAGTGATTAACCCTAATGAATTCTAGGATTGGGTATTATGAATTTCTTTTGTATGCATAAAATTGGTTTAAAGTTGTATGTAAATGCTAGGTTTTGTTTATGGTTAGTGATTGATTTGCAAAAGAAACACCTTTTGCCCCTATTTTTATGATTTAATGATTTAATTCATAACTAAAGTTTCAGAAGTTTTGAGAAGTCTATTATGTGTTCCATTTGAAGAGGGGGAAAAAGAAAGAAAGAAAAACAACAGTGAGGAAAAACAACCAAGGTGTAAAAAATGAATGTAAAGAATGTAAAGACTGAATGTAAAGAATGTAAAGATTTGATATTTAATTTATAACTAAAGTTCCAGAAGTTTTTCTCTCACTTCCCCCCCTCTTCTATTTGGGTTTTATTTATTTTTTCTTTCTTACTGTTCAGTTGCCGAGAAAGTGGCTGCAGGAGTAGAGAAAATGAAATTTTGGTTACTGTCATTTCTAGGTTTGACTTAAAGGTTTGTGATGATTGTATTTTTATCAAAATTAATTTTTTTTATTGGGTTTTGTACTCAAGAACAAGTGTTGATGTTCTTAATTGTTACAGTAGACCGGAGACAAATTCAACTCTATTTAAATTCTGAACATTTTTCTAAATAAATCATATTTATGAAGAAAGAAATACCAGCTTCTTTTTTAAGTGTAACACATTAACCCCAATCATCCATTCAGGAGGGGTGTCTCTTAGTCTTAGATACGGACATCTCAAGGAGATGAAAAGAGCTTGAATTTGTTGACTTTGTTCTTGGCTTTAAACAATGCCCTTTGAAACTTCCTCTACTGATATCTACTATTTTCATTTTGTCTATTTCAGCTTCAGCACCAAAGAAAACAAAATGACTACTCCAACTTTCAAAAGCTGTAATGTAACAATCACTGATTTGATATAGAAAACAACAACCCTCCCTAGCTGTTTCCAACCCCACTTCTTTATCCCTTCTTTTCATTGCAATTAGAATTGAAACTTTGTCCATTTATTTTATTTAATGCCATTCTATATTTACCTCTGTTTCACATGGCTCCATGTATCCCCTTGCACCCAAC
>NW_021024849.1:1180183-1198875 GCF_004153795.1 Camellia sinensis
TTTTAAACTTGGCAAGAGCTAAAGACCAATCTCTGCTTCAAAGCTCAGAACCTCAAAGTGTTTTCATCAGGACAAAAAGACTGGAGTTCCTAATCTTGATAAGCTTTACAGTTGTCAGGAAAGTCAAAAGAATAGGGTCTTGTGGTAAAATGTGGGGAAGTAGGGTTTTTTTTATCACGGTGCATTAGAATGGATCTCACTTTTCGTCCGTTTCATCAGCTTAACCAAAAACTGAAGGAGTAAATTTAGGATAATTGACCTGCCTAATATTTGGAATTGGACAAAAATTCCCACAACCTGTTATGTCGTACTTCAACTCTCTTTCCATGGCATTACTAAAAAATATTTTAGTGTACTCTGGTTTGCGGCCTAGTTTGGATTTCTTTCAAGTTGTTGTTGATTCCATAGAACTTGAAACTTTGTTCGTTTGCTCAACAATTCTAGATTTTGCGAGGACCAAAACAAAGTTGTACTCAAGGCTCCCGGGTGCTTGGTTCTTTTGCAGTTGTAACCTTGAGGTATTGGTGAATCTTTGCCTAGACATGAGGCTTTTTTGGTGTGGTTAATTTCTAACAGCCTCAATTTCTCCATCTTGTTTGTTTCCACTTTGATGGAAGAGTTTTTTTTTTTTTGCCAAATATATGTCTTGGCTCCTTCCAGGGAGTATAGACATATGTTTGGCTACATCGTGTTTGTTCAGAGTTTTATTGCTAGCCTTAGAACACTGTCCAGGAACTTCCCAGATGCAACTTTAGCTTCATTGGTTTCTTTAATATTTTTCATATTATACTTGGAAAACTTTTTGTAAAATTTTTCGATCTTGTCTACTAACTTTAACAATCCTTTTTCTAATAAATAATAATGTAAATTATTTTAAAAGAGCCATGCTAATGACAGCCCAATGGGCTGCCAATAAGGGGAAGAAAAACGCCAAAAAAACTCATGTATTTTTTATCACATCCCAAAGCATTTTCAACAACATGTATTCAGATTTTTTCACAAATTTGGGATACACTTTTTAACACGTCCACTGGTACTGTTGACAAGCCCAAATAGGCTGTCTTTAGGCATTTTTCCTTATTTAAATTATGCAAATGTATTCCATGGTCCAAGAGGATTATGCTTGGGAAGACTCGTGGGAAATGACGGAAACAACCAGATAGAATACATGGCATGTTTTTACAAACTAAGTTGCATCTCTCTCTCTCTCTCTGCTCTGTTGGGGGAGTTGAAGTCTTTTGGCGCTCCACCCTAATTTTTTATGCATTTGCCATGCTTTGCAGGATAAATCTCTCACTATATACTGTTGATATGGCAAGGGTAGAATCAGTGAGTTTTTAATTGAATGAATTTTATATATAATACTTTGTGTTGTGTTATAATATGGGTGAAAATAAAATAGATCATATCTCTTCATTGTCGTATGTGGTAAAAATATGTTATTTTGAGAGTTTCCTTGTGTCACTTTTTTTTTTAGAAATCTAGATGTATTACTTATGCTGAATATAAGGGTTTTTTTTTTATTTTAAAATATAAAAAATGACTTCATTATGATGCTTTTGCACATAGATGAAACCATATCCTCTAGTATCTTTGTTTTATTTTTTTTTGGGGGTGGTGTGTGATGTGTGTGTGTATTTAATATAAATGTATAACACATTTTTAGAAAGAAAAAATACAAGGCATGCTTTTGTTATCTTTTTTGTTTAAAATGATGAAAAATTGAATATAAGCTTTATAGATTTGTTAATTTACATATGCCTTTTGAAGAAGAATATTTTTGGGGTACTCATAGTAACCATCTAGAATGCATGTTTGTGTGTTCATAGTCAAGAGCACTCTATTCGAGCTTGCCTTATTTAATTCTAATGTCTATGATCCCAATATTTTGGACGTTTTAATCCTTTCAAAAACGTTACTCACCGTAAAGGTCTTAGTCAATTGAAATTTATTTTCCTCCTAAGGAAACCTTCGAGAAATATATTTGAAAACCTTTTGAGATCATTAAATTTACGATTTGGAAACAAAAAGTACCATGTATTTCAGAAGTGCTTTTCCAAAATCTAATTCGTTCAGTGTGTTAACAGTTTTGTCGTAACACTTTGGTTTATGGATTATTTGTAGAGAGCTTATTTTCCATTGGTTTTTTAATTCGGGTGCATTCTGCACATAGCGCATTCCTATTGTCTCGGTTGGTTTGCAATAAATTATCCCCTTTTTTTTTTAAAATGCAGTGAGAAAGGATTTAGTAATTTGATTACCGGCAATATTCAAATACATTGATCCCTCTCTAAACCAATTTCTCTCTTTTTTTCAGTGTTCTTAGTTCATCATAATGGATTACTCTCAATTTATATTAATTGGTCAATTGGAAAGAGATGAATTGGATTATATCTCTCTTTGCCATATATTTGATTTAAGCAGTTCAGAAGCTTGGGGAGCTTTCTGGGATACATTTCTATCCAATGAATCTAGATTCCATGTTATGATGACATGAAATTTTAATTTTAATTGATATTTTATAATAGGAATATTGTCATGTATGGCTTCATTTTTCCTGTAAGGAAACTATTTATAATATTACTCTAATCAAAACTACTTGAGTTGTCATCTTGGCACTTCATGCCACCATACCTTCTTCATGCAAGTCCCCTAAATGTGATCAATTTTCACTTCTTCTGTGCCATAAGATTATGAAGCAGGGTATTTGAATCATGGATGAGGTGAAATTGACAACTTTTTTTTATTATAATTTATTGTGATTTTTTGGACTATCATAGCATACTGTGTGCATCACTAAACTGAAGATGTAGACCATGTGTATCTAAATATGCTTAATTCTGTCCTAGTTGCAAAACATGCACACTAAAATGGCTTTCTTTTCTCTCTTGGAGTTGTCTAATTGCAGTTAATTTTTTTCTTGTTAATATCAAAAGCGTTAAGTGCGTGGCGATTGGCAAAAATTGTTTTATCTCACTGTTTGCAATCCTGCTCACAGCGGACAGGTTAAAAATCATGCTTCTCAGGGTTCTAGATTGAGGCTTTGTTAAACTTTCTAAAAAAGTTTTTTTTGGGTGAATATTCTGAAAGGTTAGTTACCAAGTAATTTTTTCACTTTATTAGGTACATACTGATCTTTAATATGAATATCTTTTTGTGTCTCCATTCTTGAAAGGGCCTTTTTTAAGTATGCCATCTTGTCCTAGTTCTTTTTTTTTTTCCTGACATTTGAACTGCAGAACTCATTTGTTACATATATATTTAAAATAATTTTCCATGGAGTGGAACGTCCGATATACATTTGAACAAATAAAATAGAGACAAGACAAGCATGACAATTTGCTAACAAAGGATTTGTGGTTTGTGTCAAATGCCAATACTTTTCACACGTTTCCGGAGTTGTGTAGACAACCTTTTAAAGCTGCTCCTTTATCAAAATTTAACTTCATGATTTATGACACTTGGGCAACATGTCCTGACAGTGGCCAATAATTGATAACTCGCTAGAACTTAAATGTTGTGTTAACTGATTTATCTAGTTAAGAAAAATTTTAATCATGAAGAAATATTCAAGTCAAAGGTTTATACAAAAATTTCAATTTGACAACTAATTTTAAAAGAGGATTAAATTACCTATAAGGGTTGGGGTGTGGGTGTCGGGAGAGAAGTCATTATAGTAATCTCTGCACTTCTACCCTGACACAAATTCTGCATATTCAATCTGTCTCTGTCATCATCAATGATTAAATATTATATAATTCACTAACTAAGAAAGTTCAATTAACAATTTTAAACGATCCCATTACAGGGGTGAGGACACTCTAATCCACATATTGCCCAATAGAGCAAATCATTGTGAAATTGATAAGATGATTGATTATTATCTGTGGATTGATATGATTACTTCCGTATGTATACATAATCAAGTAGGACTACGTTCAGCTGACCAGAATTCTTGAATTCGTCTGGTGGTCAAGGGTTCATGTCTTGCATGGACAAGGTCCCCCCTCCCTAGGCTATGATTGCCAAATGTCAAAAATAAAATAAAGAAGATATTGCACTTGGACTTGCAGACTGGGGACCTGACTATCCAAGTTGTATAACAGGATGCTCAGCTCCTGATTGAATTCCAAAGCTGCAATTGGCTTGCTGTCACCACTTGATTAAAACCTGTGTTTAAGTATCAAATTGAAAAAACACTAGAAGCATTGTTTTTCCTTGTTTTTTCTTATCAACCTGTACAGAACATGAGTGCAGTAAGTATTTAACAATGTTTCTCTAGAGAAACTTCGGCACCATGACTGCAAGGCTATTGACAATTATCATAGTCATTAATTCCTCTGATTTACTTTGACAAAAATACTTGAGCAATTAAGTTGCAATAGGATGATAGTTAATTGAAGGAGAAGGCAATATAATTTACAACACTAAGTATATTAGATTTGTGAACATAAACTATGCGATTTGCCATGTAATAGTACTCTTATTTGTTGTTGTTTATCAATTTTCTTATGATTTGTGAGTCCCATTCTAAGTTTTCAATTTTTGGACTGTGGTGACGTCCCATGTCTATCCGTGCTTCTTACATGTTGGTGACCATGTTGTGTCTGTGTATGACTATGAAACAATAGTTGCTGGTGACACAAAATGGATGTTGAAATTATGGTCACTAATAGGAAAATGCAATATTGTATAACTATGAAGCAACATGTATGGGTAATGGCTTGATTCGTTGTAAAACAATATTTATCTTTAATTTGGAGTAATACAAAAATTGATTAAATGATATTAATTTGTTTAAGATTCAACCTACATTAACATTTAATGCAAAAGTAAAAGCGTAAACCAAAATTAAATACCATTTATATTAAATAACTTACAAACCAACAAACTTAATTTATAATCATGCTAAGTATAAAATTAAAAATAAAAATAAAAATAGTCTAGTGAAAGAAATTTTATCTCTGTAGTAGAAGAAAATAGTGTTTCGAATGAGGGTACGGTATAACTTGGGTATATACTTGGTATACGCCAAAATTGAGAAGAAAAAAATTTATGATACGTGTTTTGTGTACTCGTACGTATGCAGAAATACCATACGCCGTTGAGTAAATGGTACGTGTATAGCATGTTTGTCGAATTACCATGCTTCATAGCTATATAACTATGTAGACAATACTAGGCCTCAGTCTTGAATGGATGGATATGAGGCCTTCACTGTAGAAAATAAACTAGATATGTGAATAAATTTGCTTACTACTGCTGTCCATGGAATGTGAAACAACCACTACAATTTACAGCTAATTGATTTGAGAAAGTTTTCATATTTAAGAAGTTATTCTTTCTTGATTTCATCACCCATCTCATGGCGATTATTCCATGTTGTAGCTATTTGGAGTCCTTGATGTGGAGGAAAAAGGGTAAAATAACATTCAAGCAGGTGATAATCTCTCACTCTCTTAGTTATACATGCGATCCCAATGTCCCAACTTTGTCTCCAACAGCCAATACACAGCTTCTCATAGAAGGAAAACTATTGCTTGCAGTTCCTGTATGGGTCAGCTCATGTCCTACAGCAACCATTAATGCAGACAAGCCTGTGAATTAGCCTTCGCTGAGTGTCACACTGGTGGAAACCATACGTTTCCAAGCAAGAAGTATGCCTCGTACTCTTTTCCTTGGTATTCCCTTTATTGTTTTTACTTTTGGATAAGGTTTGAGTTTGGTTGGTAAATGGAATATGGCTCAGTTGGGAGATTCCATTAAGCCGGCTATTCCAAACATGGATGAGTGTTTGAGGTGAGTAATCGACATCCTCATGGGTTCAATGGCCATGTCAATCTAATCCATACAAAACCTTAGAAAAGTAACCACAACAATATATTTTTTCTTGTAATTCTTTCGAACTGAAGCTTTGTTTACTTTACATTTGTAGATCCATGAACTATTTAAAACATTTGATACAACAGCTATGGGAGGATCAACAAGGATGATTTTATTGCTTGTTTAAGAAGAAATCCATTGCTCGTAGCACTTTTCTCTCCCCAGTTAATGCACCAAGAATTTTTTTGGAGAATGTACATAGGAGGTTAAAGGAGACGGTGTGATGGATGATGGGTTGATGGGCCAATTTTTGTTGTTAGGTTTGGCTCTATGAAACATTTTAGCTCTTTCACAGAGGGCTCAAGTGAGGGATAGGTTATTTGCATATAATTCTTTTTTTTCTTTTGAAAATAATCACTTACTTCTTGTAGTTTGTTGAATAAAATATATCCTTTTCATCAAAATTACCTAGTGTATTACACGTGCCTACATTTTTCAAATATGTAGGGGATTATGTTGTATATATAGGGGTAAAGTGAAGTGTTTAGTTCAGAAAATGAGATTATTTAGTCTTATTTACAAGTAATCATAAATTACAATGAGTTAATTGTTTATTTTTAAATGACATGGGTAGTATGTGCACATAACTTGTACTATAAGGAATAAAGTGAAATATTCAAATTTTTTTTTAAGGGGAGGGTGAATAAATTATAAATATGCTCCTTAAAATTTGTCAAGAAATGTAGTTTACTTGTAATTTTGGAAATTACAATTTTCTCCTTGTCAGAATTAGTTTATTACAGAGTTGAATAAAAAAAATAAAAATAATCATATTTTTTATCCATAATTAAAATTACCCAATTACCTATCTCCCTTTCCTTTCTCCTCAAACTTATTCTTATTTTTCTTTTCGTTCCAACCACTTTTTTATCCTTGTCCCCCATTTTACCACCCGACCCTCTCTCTTCTCCACAGCTACCATTGTAATTTCTTTAAATGGTTGGGATACACCCCTTTCCTAATCACCTCCACTCCCTTTCCTACTTTTGCTGCTTACTCTCACTCCCACTTGTACAACCTTTTTTTGAAACACTTTATAGTACTTTTGTATCAAAATCTAAATAATGAATCAGAGTACTGGGAGCCATCTCTTTATTAATCTAACCTTACCCACACTGTCACCCCAACATATACTTGAAAAAGAAAATAATTATAAACAAATAATTTTATCAACCTCTCAGTCAATGGGTCTTGGTTTTAACATTCAGAATAACATCATTGCTGTGATTTCAAAGAAAGAGACTTGTATATTTTTTCTGTACTTTCTTTTTTTTTTTTTTTGTAGTATATGCTTTTGTGACTACTTCCTTCTTCCTATGTGAGACATACCACTAGTGTTCACACTCTACTTTTTTCTTCTCTGTTTGTCCTTTTCTTTTTTCTTTTTTTTTTTAATTATTTTTTTTGGTTAATTCAAAAAAAAAAAAAACCTAAGGTTTCACATGTTTTTTATTATAAATTGTAATGTTTCAATTTTCGACAAATTAGACTTTGGAGTTCCCATCCATATTTTAATGTGCCCCTTCCTCCATCTATCTCCGTCTATGTAAGGTAATGGAGAATCGTTTTGGGGTTTAAAGTAAAAAACACATAAAATTTTAATTTTTTTTTTATTTTTTTTTTGTAATTAACCCTTAATATATATATATATATATATATAACACTTACATATCTTTATTGTATATGTACATATGCCTGTATATATGGTGAAAATTTTTTTATTCAAATTTTAACTCTACTAATTTGATCTTGCATATACAATAAGATATATAAGTTATATATATATACACACAAAAAAAATTATTAGGGTTAATTACAAAAAAAAAAAATCCAAGATTTCACGCGTTTTTCACTTTAAACCTCAAAACAATTTTCTGGTACCTTACATAGACAGAGATGGGCAGAAAGGGCACATTGAAACATAGATGAAATTTTTAGAGTTTAATTGTCAAATTAAAATACTAGAGTTTAAAGTGAAAAATGCATGAAATCTTTTAAAAAAAATTGTAATTAATTCGTTTTTTTAGGTGTTTAGGATTTGGGTCTGGTTTGCGTAAAAACCCAACAAGTTTGGGTCGGACTGGGTTTTAAGGACAAAAAACTGCATGCCATTCTTTTTTACCTTTCTCATAATTTTAAAATTGAGCCTTTGAGATTTATTTATCCTCTTAAAATAAAATTTATTTGAAAGAAGTGACTTCATGAAAGAGTATTGATTTACTATATATATTTTTTTGAATTTTTTTGAGAAAAATATTTGATATGATTTTTTTAGGTTAATTATATTGTTTGGAAAATATATTTTGGCCTACTAATTTATTTGTATTGAAAAATAATTTCAAGAAAGAATATCAACTTTTGTTATAGCTACAATTGGAAGGAGGAAACTCGAATCTCCACATTATTAGTGGGCATCTTCAACTAATTGATGTGTCATCAATGCACTAATTTAATAAATCTCATCTTTCATGTCTTATAAACAAATGCATTTAGTGACACAAATAATCTAAAATTAGTCACCGCAACATAACTGAAATTGAAATTATCAAACAAGCAATTATTACTACAGTTGACAAACAAAAAGGAATCAGACATGCACAAGTTCCTGCTGATGACATCAATGCAATCAGGCAATCCATGAATCGACACATTTTCTCACAAAAAGTTTCTCCATATGTTGCATCATATCATTTTGACCATTTGCATTATACAACATGATCAAAACTAACAGCTAAGAAGTACTCTTAAGATTATGGAATGCAAGTTGATTAGAGAGATAAGAAAGTCCTTCTAGACAATTTTTCAAGGGCCTACCAAATTTATCAAAATCGGAATACGATTAAAGAAGAAAAAGAACAGTCACCCCTTTCACGCAGGGGCATTATTGGAACAAAAATGTCCAGTGATTGATCAACAGATGTGTCTACTGCCTCCACTAATTCAGCTATTATTTCTTTACAATTTATACCAAGGGGTCAAGTAAAGTCTGTTTACAGTTCTTTTGATTTTTTTTTCTTCCTCTTTATTTTTTATTTTATTTTTATTATATCAGTCTTATCTTTGGGTGATGGGACCAGTGTTTCTTTCAGTGATTTGATATCGTCTGAAGAATCGGAGGGTTGAGATTTGGATGATCTGAGAGTATCCATAACCAAGAGAGCTTCCCACTTGCTTCAGAGAGCTGAATGAGTATTTGATGTGGTAACTCAGTCAAAATCCAGATGAAAAAAAAATGTATATATATATCTCTTTGGCCTATAACTAACAAGACATAACTGAATTGGTGAAAATCAAAACATTTAATAAGTACCTAGGTGTACCGGGAAAGAAAATAAACCTTCCTCGATAATCCTGTTGATCAACGTCTGCGCTCCTCAAACGTTCGTCGCTTTAACTTCCTGAAAACACACAACTGAGCCTAGCCGGGGCGGGGTGTGCGGAAACCCCTCCGATTGCTAAAGTCAGCAAATAGACAATATCTCAGTGTAATTCAAGAATCGAAAATTGTGTTACCTCTCCATAGGTTGATATTTTGTGAGCTTTTATAGGTTTTTGCGTGGCACAATTCCTAGTAGGACTTTTCTCCTCCAATGCCCAGAGTCCTCCTAGGATTCAACTCGTGATGGTAATGCTTATCTTCAACACCCCCCTCATGCTTAAACCAAGTGAGATGGGTTCCCATGGCCGAGCCTACCATCCGACGAAGTTAGTCACGACCGAACTTACTAGTTTCGGTTCTCTGCCCATAGTTTTCTACAAACCATGGTATTGCCCAAAAACCGAACTATCTTTTATTAAGGTTTAGACCGTCTGTTTCACTGCGCCATGACCGGTTTATAAGTCAAAGCATCCTTAAACCAATCTAACTACAAAGCGTGCTTCGACCGGACTAACATCAAAGAGTCCCTCGACCGGTCTACCTTCTGGGCTTGAGACGCTGGGCTAACTTTAAGCCTCTCCTAAGACACGGAGTAACTTTTATGACTCCTTTACTCAGCCCACTCGTACCGGGAGGCCCATAAAAGCCGCCAACTCGGACCCAATTCGCATATAAATTACCCTCTCACTAGTAAGCTCAGAAGAGATGGCGAGACTAAACTCGTTGATAGTTAGACTGGATTTCTGACCATGGCCAGTTTATAGCGTAACAGGGAAAGACTAGATAGGTAAGAACATTCGAAAGATGCCAAACCAAATACCAAAACTTCATAATGTTTTCGACTTTCCATAGCACATGCTAACAATTTCAGCAAGCAAGCATCAACCACAGCAGTAACGAGATTTGTGTTTGCAGTTTGCCAGCTGGCGGATCACAAGATAAGATCAAATGCCTTAGTTTTTCAATGTTGTTAACCGAGTCCAAATGCATTTGTGTGTGTGTGTCACGTGAAAGTGAAATTATATCGTACAAATCACAAAACACTTCGGAGAAGCAACAGTCGCTTTTGTTTTTCAATCAGTGAACCAGTATGGACATAAAACAGGTGCTCAACAATGAAGACGGTGTACACAAATAGTTGAATTGAGACTTAAGGTAAGCATGTAGCAAGTCACTAATTCAAATTAAAATATCCAATAAGATGTACTGTAATCATTAAGATTGTAGCAAAAAGAGATTAATCTTACAATGATTTTATGGAATGTTAATCCAAAAATTGATCAATTACATTGCATACTAGCATAGCATGGTGAGTGACAAATTCAATGGAAATAATATTCAACTTCCTTATGATTTGTTACAATTAGACTCCACACTACATGCATGTAACCAATTTCCGATGTTCAGCAGAAAAAGAAAATAGTATTCGTCAATATAACTTACGCAGTATGTACTAAATACAAACAGCATACAAAGCTCATGCAGTGAAAAATCTTATACAATTCAGTGTCATCGATACTATTTTTTACCTGTGCAAGAATAGCAACAGCTAGTTGGAGACTAGGTTCGAAGGTCTCGGGGACAACCTGTAAGTGTTTCAACTAAAACTCAAGATATGATGTAATTTGAACAAATATTTGATCTTTATATAGATAATGAAAGATATATTAGTCTTGATTAAAGATTTATACACAAATCAAACAAGAATAATGAGCTCCTAAAACATAATCCTAAAATAAAATTGTAAGATTAACCTGTAAAGGTAATTAGGAAGAGTGAAATAACTAATGGAAACAGCAACAAAAATGTACCGCTGTTGCTCCTGCCTTTTCCAAATTGAGGCCATGATCAACATCCTGAGCACGAACAAATGTCTTGACGTTAAGGAAATACTTGCTCGAAGCCCACACTGTTCTATAGTTTGCACCGGGGGTATCTAAAGTTATTGTTGCTGCACATGTTCTTTCAGCACCAACTTTATGGAGCACCTGGTGGCCAGGAATACAAGAAACTGGTCATATAGTGAACCTGCACAAAGCATATTTAAGTTTGATCATAATTTTCTATGCCTCTCAACTACCAACATCTCCAAAATACACAGGACGATGAAGTGCACGGCCAACAGCTGGTCACTGAAATGACGGAAAATCTAAAATCAGTTATCTGGATGCTGCTGTAAAATATTCTCACAAGCATAAGACACATTATCAATAAGTCATGGACAAGGCAAAGAATATGGATTTTAACTTTTCTCTTTTCCAATTTGCATTTATGTTAAAATGTTCACATAGATGCTTCAGGGAATATAAAGTAAATATAGGAAAACATGGAACCAAAGGCTGGACATTCACTTCAGAGACTTGAGTTGAAATCAACCAGAAAATCGGTCCATTGTTTTTTTTTTTTTTTCTATTTTTCTTACCAAGAAACTAGATCTTATCGTAAAAAAATGGACATCATAAAAAAACAAAGGCGGCATACCCCTAGACATGAAATTGGTCTTCAAACTGGCATAGATTACCCAAAAGGAACTAGCTAAAAAACTCACAGCTCTCACTCATATGACTAAGATTTTTAACAGAATATTCAATCAACAAGCTGTTCTCTCTCTAAGCCCCCAAAATTGACTTTATTCCAGGAAAATCAATTCACTGTGATGGAAGCATACCTTCTCACATCAAGAGCAACAAACGGAATAAGTCGTTTTGAAAGAAGCTGTGCAATGATCTGAAAGAAACACAGAAGAACTACTCTTTGACAAAACATGATAAACATACATCCATTCATAAACTACTATCTTTTTTTTGGTAAGAATACATAAATAAACTACATTAATAATAGATCCACCATAACAAATGATTTTAGGGTGCACTTACCAATCAGTGTTATTAACTAAACTTATTTACTTACAGGTCCTGACTGATAAATTTAGTGACATTTGAAAGTGCCACAAAACAATTCTTCTAATGACATTTTTTAGTCTTGTGGCATTTTAAACAACTGTCATTTATACCCGTGCCACGGTAGATACTAGAGGCACCTCAGTGACATTTGCAAGTGCCACTACACCATCATAGTTAAAAACTTTCAATAACACTTTGATGTCACAATAAACACTATTTGTGACACTGTCAAGAGCCATTAAAAAAAAACTTAATGGCATTTCAGTGACACTTGTAAGTGTCATTACACCATCAGGGCTAAAGACTTTCAGTGACACTTTAATGTCATGGTAGATACTATTCGTGACACTGTCAAGTGCCATTAAAGAATACTTACAATCTAAAAAATACCACTATATGGATTTTTAATGACACTTATTATGCCACAATTGATATTTTTAACAACTTCATAAATGCCACTAGATCCAATTCATTTGTGCCATTAAATGGATATAAGTGCCATTGGAGCTTATTTTAGTGACACTTTGCAAAGCTACTACCACTACTACAAAATGACACTTATATGTTCTTTTCATTAACATTTTTAAAAGCCACAACTAAGCATGCGTAAAAACGTGCAAAAATTAAATCGATTTTATAAACAATTGAATATTAATTGCCACATCCAAAAGAAAATTATTCCAACCATAAGTTCTGAAAAGTCAGTGATATCCATCTTCCAAAGAGACATTATCAAAACAAATTAAGTTCCCAAATTTTCAACCTCACTTGTATAAATATTCTTGGCTAGCATCCATAACTTGTGAAATCTGTATCCAAAAGATAAACATATAAAGGTAATTGAAACTGTATTAAGTTAATATAAATTTGTTAATGAAATTAGTATTTATGAAAGAAATATATCACAAATGGAGAAAGCCAAGCAACATGAGCTTCAATAGCTTGTCCAATTATTTTGACAAGTCCATATGATTGGGTCAAGCTCTCATTAGGTTTGACTGGCACTTGAACATGTACCTCCTAATAGTCAGGTCCTAGTTCTTCCCCTTCTACTTCTTTAGATGGGTCTGTGCTTTTAAGTACTTCGATTGCAACTATTTTTGTTGGCCTGATGATACTTTTTAGAATAACTATATCTCCCACCTGTAAATCAAGATTTAACTACTTACGTAAATATATATTTACAATTAATAAATAATATTTAAAAAATAAACTAGTACAAAGTGTCAGAGTAATGATGATCACAACTGAAAGTGATATGCATTTCTCTAGTAGATAAGCAAGCCACATGATTTAATCACTTAATTGGTTCGCCACACTACAACAAATTATATAAAAGTAACAACCGTAAATCTTTAGACCATATCAAACAATAGCTTAAAAAATCAATAACAACCAAAGGCACCAATCAACAACAATCAAAACCTTGCCCATTATCAAATATCAAGATCTCCTAAACTCAACAATGTAAATCAAATGTGTGTGGGTAATTTTCTGACCACACTGCCCACCTAGTAATCAGCTGGAGAGCACCGGCAGAATAGATGGCTTTAGCAAACCTGTAACAGAAAGAAAAGGCTCCGGCGGTGGCTCTTCCAGCCGGGGGCACTCCGACGATCAAGTCAGTATATCTCTCAAAGATAATCAAGTGCTAAACTCACTATTCAAAGCATAAAACTGCGTCCTTTAGACCCACGTGGGTGTCTCTCTTTTATAGTTTATTCAATCCTAGTCCCACTAGAAGCCTGACTTCTATGGACTCCCATTCAGTGCTTACTTTGGATTTCTCAAGAGATAAAGATAAACTCCCTAAGAGCTTTATCCTTATCTTAGCAAAGTCTTCTCTTTACTCTAGGACTCTTGCCCCTTATCCATTATCCGCTTATCTCGGATTCCGATACCTTTGGAGATAACCTCGGCCTCGCCGAGACAACCTTGGCGTCACAATCAGGACATGTGGCACTTCGGCTGACACGTCGGCGTCACCTTGCCATGTGTTGGTATTTAGAAAATACATCCCCACAACTGCCCCCTAGGTTCTATTACCTCGGCATTCTGAGGTGATGGAACCTATATCTGTATTTTCTTCCAGTAAATCGGCTTAAGTTTTGACAGCCGAGATCATTCATTTCTGGCCGACATGTTTTCCCTAAAAAATCAAAGATTTTTTAAGGAACTTTTTACGCGCATGAGCTGTCATGCACTTCAATTCAACCGTTTTAGACATGCATTTATTTCTTACTAGCTCGTGCCTGTGACGCGCCCATAAGTCATCTTTTCTTCTCATGCGCCGTCTGACGTATGCGCTTTTTTAGGCGTATTGATTGCTTTTGCCGCCGTTTTTATTTTTTGACAAAAATCTTTTCCTCTTTCTTTCGTCTCTTCACTTTTGCTTCTAAGTTCTCTTGTTTTTTTCTCTCTCTAAGCTCTGTCTCTCGAATCCGCCATTGTTCAAGCTCTAGGCTCTGCAACTTCATTCGTCTCTCTGGTGAGGCTCTCACTACTCTGTCACTTCTGTAATCGTCGTCTGTCTCCGGCGAACTTCATTCCGGCTTCAATTTCTCTGGTAAGACACTTTTCTTTATGTATTCAGTTCACTGATGTTCTTCTATCTTCTTGCTGCCATTACTGTTCTGTTTAAACTGTTAATTCCATGAATCATACTTATTGTTCACTACTTCTTGCATTTTTGCCACTGTTCTTGGCCCTGTACTTCTTGTTTTCTTTATGCTTTTGAGAACCCCACTTCTGTTCTTTATTCTAAAACTGCGTTCTGGTTTCTTGTTTCCTGTGTTGTTTTTCAGATCTCTGTCTTCAATTTTTGCTTTTAATCTTTGCCTTCATAGATTTAGGTTTGGGATTTGTCTATAGAACCTATCAATTCTTAGGAAAAAACTGAAACAATCCTTACCAGTATATTCCTAGGGTTTCGCCGAGGTCCCGATAAGCCCTTGAGAGCATCTTTTTTTTGAAACCTAGCCCTCTGATTTTAGGCCGACGTTATGGGTATGTGGAGGCACAGGGTAGATACCTCGACCAAACTTGAGTACTTTAGGCAGGAGTTCTCCATCCCTGCCGATGTCCATCTGAGACTTGCTGGGGATGATGACTCCATTATGCCTACAGAAAACACCATGGCCCTTCCTATTGTAGCTTTTACTGAGTGCGGACTCCAGCTCCCACTCAACATTCTTTTTCGCGAGATCCTTCATTATTATAAGTTGAACCCTATGCAACTGGCAATCAATTCTTATCGAGTGATTTTTGGTATTATCGCTTTAGCTAGGCAAGAGAACGTTAGGATCACCCTTGCCGACATCCAATACTGTTATACCATGTGCGCCCTTAATCTAAAGGAAAAAGGCTTCGTTTATTATCTTAAGCCGAGGTCCACTGAATTCAAAATCGTAGCCGACCTCCCAGACTCCAACAAGGGGGCTGGAGATGATTATGTTATTGCTTCGGGAAATTGGGAGTTTGGCGCAGATGAGGACGCCCATCTCTACCCTCTTCCCCGATCAGTTAAAGAGGGCAAGGGTAAAAGCCCAGTGTCAATACTTAGTTGTTTCTGTTCAAGTCTTCAATATTTTATTTGTTTCTAATGTCTATTTCTTCTTGCAGACGTTCGCAAGCCAGCGAAAAACTTCCGCCAATCTTACCTTCCCAGTAAGAACCTGAAAGAACTCTTGGACTTGCCAGTTCACAAAAGAAAAGCACCTCTTCTTCTCAACTTTATTCCTACATACAAATCGATTTTGCCCGACGTCCCCAAAAGAAAGAAGAAAAGCCTTTCTCCTCCTATTGCCACAACTCAAACCGCCTCTACATCACGAACAGATCAAGAGTCAACATCTGACCCAACCAATCAACCATCTACCTCGGCTCCATACTTGGTCCCAATACAAGAACGAAAACGTCAGCGAAGACTTGTCAAAACTGCTGAGATGGGTCGCTCGAAGCCCGTTGCTCATGACCTCCTTGCCGATCTCCCTGTTGACGTCGATGCTCAGCCGACGCAAACCATGCCCCCGCCAAAGCCGAAATGAACCAAGAAAGCCTAGCCAAAGGCTAAAGCCACTGAAGTTGAGGCTGAGGATACCCTGACAATTTCACAATTGGCAGGGAGTGAGAAGACGGCTTCCGTTCCCAAAAAAAGGTCTGCTGAGACACAGCCATCAGAGTCCACCCAATCAAAGAAGCCGAGGTCATCGTCTGCGACAACCTCAGGGTCTAGAATACCAAAAGTCCCCTGGACGCCTGAAATTACCTTAGAAGACAAGCCTGTTCTTGCCAGCGATAGTACCGACGACATTAATGTCGGTGTTGCACTCAGTACCGCCCTACTTCTCCCAGGTGATCTTGAGCGGAATGCCAAGATGAGTGAGTACGAGAACTATGCCTTTATGCTCCAACGTTCTGTCCAAGTAAGTGTCTTTACATGGAAACTTGTCTTCTCTTTTACTTTGTAAAATTTTGTAATAATTTTTGCCCTGTGCTCTTTCAGGCCATTCAACATGCCCACTCTTTCTCTATGCAAGCTTTTGAAAACAGGGCAAAGTTGGTCGATATGAAGAGGGAGGTTTCTACCCTTTAAAAAGGAGAACAAAACTCTTCAATCAAAAATGAAAAAACTGGAAGACCAGGCTGAGGCTGCCACCAAAGCCCAAACCCTAGCCGAAGAAAAGGCTGAATCTGCTGAGGCCATCAAAAAGGTTGCCGAGGCCGAGAAGAGAGAAGCCGAGGACAAAAAGGCCCAGGCCGAAAAGGAACTTCAGGAAGCCTTGGCCACTAAAGACACTGAAATCAAAGCGGCCAACGAAAAAGCCTATGACCAAGGAATGGCCGATGTTACAGAGGAATACAAATTACAAGTTAGGCAGGCATGCAACAGGGGCTTTTCCCTTGGTTAGATGTCCCTGGCCAAAAAGCTCAATATTCCTGAAGATTCACCTCTGCGCAAGGCCGAAGCTATTCCTCTCCCATTTCCTCCTCCTCCTCCACCTCCAAGTCAAGCTGAAGAAGAATCTGAATCTGAGTCTGAAGATGAGGAGGAAGGTGAGGATGAGGCTTTAGTAAGGAAATCCAAGGAGGCTGTTGGGCCTAAGTCTCCTTCTCTGAATGAGCAGGTCTTGGACCTGACTCAAGATGATGATGGTGATGCAGTTGCCAAGGAAACTACTTCTGAACAGGCCTCATCTGACGTTCCTCCAGCCGAAAAAAGTCTTGATGAAACCCTCGCGTAGATTGATGCCAAAATCGAGGCAGAAAAGACTGTCGAAGTAGCTCTCCAGGAATCAGCCGAGGTCCAATCTCAAATTGCGCCTGAAGTAGAAGAATCATAACTTTGATGTCCCTCTTTTCTTGTCTTTTGTACTTTTCTATTCCCTGGACAGTAGAAGCTTCTCTGTACGGCCGATGTGCCTTCTGTTTGTGTTGGATATTCTAACATAACTATCTTTCTTTGAATGACTGCATTCTTTTTTGCCTTTTCTTTGACTGCCTCTGTTTGATTCTATACTTAAAATTTTTTGTACGCCTTTCATACTTTTCCTCCTTTGTGCAATCTTCTCGGGTTACATGCCTCGGGTATAATAGCTACAACACTTTTACTTCGGCAAGATACTGACCTGCAAACTTTTCATAAATTCTAACAAGTGTGAAACATATACTACCCAATGTTAACTTTGCAAACTTTTTCTCAAGTTTCAACAAGTGTTTAAACGGTGATCTCGGTCTAGCCTACTTGTAACTTGCTACAAATTTCAACAAGGATTAACATATACTGTAACAGGGATCAACAAGGATTAACATACAAGTGTTAAACAATAATCTACTTGTAAATTGCTACGAATTTCAACAAGTGTTTAAACAACATTTTTTCCTCAACTTGTAAATTGCTGCAAATTTCAACAGATGATCATATGTCGGCTTAACGTTATCTTGTAGATTGCTACAAATTTCAACAAGTGTTAAGCATCTTCTTTGGTTTAACCAACCTGTAGATTGCTACAAGTGTTTAGCAATAACCTCGGCTTTGCTTCAACTTGTAAATTGTTACGAATTTAAACAAGCGAAGAGAAACAGTAATCCTGGCTTAACCTCAACTTATAAATTGCTACAAATTTCAACAAGTGAAGATAAGGAATCATCTCAGCTTAATTTCAACTTGTAAATTGCTACAAATTTCAACAAGTGAAGATAAGGAACCATCTCGGCTTAACTTCAACTTGTAAATTGCTACAAATTTCAACAAGTGAAGATAAGGAACC
The DNA here is from genome assembly GCF_004153795.1 of Camellia sinensis. Taxonomy (NCBI): domain Eukaryota; kingdom Viridiplantae; phylum Streptophyta; class Magnoliopsida; order Ericales; family Theaceae; genus Camellia; species Camellia sinensis. The sequence goes on from NW_021024849.1 coordinate 1,198,618, forward strand.
ATCTCAGCTTAACTTCAACTTGTAAATTGCTACAAATTTCAACAAATGAAGATAAGGAACCATCTCAGCTTAACTTCAACTCGTAAATTGCTACAAATTTCAACAAGTGAAGACAAGGAATCAGCTTAACTCCAACTTGTAAATTGCTACAAATTTCAACAAGGATTAACATATACTGTAACAGGGATCAACAAGGATTAACAAAACAAGTGTAAAACAATAATCTATTTGTAAATTGCTACGAATTTCAACAAGTAA
>NW_021024849.1:1201344-1219735 GCF_004153795.1 Camellia sinensis
GGTTCGGTGGAATCAGATTCCGGCTCACTACCTGACCCGGTACTGCTGGACAAGAATCCCTCTTCGTATTGCCAAGTGAGAGAGGGTGCGATAGATGTATCCAAAATAGTTGCTGGTAGGCCTGCAGCCGTTTCATCTCCGATCACGCATACCGAGAAGTTATCCCCCAAGCACTTTTGGTTGATCGAAGGATCTGAAAGCAGACTCGCCAGTGCTACCCCCATTTCAAGTTCGGTGCCTTCGGAATCCACTGCCTTACACTGCTCAATCTCGGCTGATGAGTCCGTCAGCTCTTTGGCAATATCATCCCCGGGTAGTTGCAGGTCGAAGAAGATCTCGAAACCTGGCACGTTCTCGGATGCTGCGTTCATCCATGGCTCTGGCCACTTCTTCTTCTACTGCTTCGACGTGCATCAACATCGGTCTTCTAGCTCGTTGAATCACAGGTTTTGCCGACCTGTCGACATTCAGTCTATGGCAAGTGACCTCGGGGTCAATGCCAGGCATTTCGTAAGGTGTCCAGGCGAACACCTCAATGTTGGCTCTTAAAAAAGTCTCCAACTCTTTTTCCTCTTCTTTGGCTAAGCCCGAGCCGAGAAGAAAGAAGCGTTCTTCGTCTCTATCCTGGACGAGGATTTTCTTTAGCGCCTCTTTGCTCTTCTCGGCTGGTTCTTTGCCGACATCTTCTAGTACTTCTACGTCCATATCTTCAATTTCTGCCTCTTTTGGCTCTCGAACGCTGTAAGTAGACTTCATTGCTGCCATGGAGCAACTTTTTGCTTGCAGTTGATCTCCTCTGACTTCTTCAATCCCATGCTCTGTTGGGAACCGCAATAGTTGATGCAATGTTGAGGGGAATTGCCCCCATTGCATGTAACCGTGGTCTTCCCAAGATGATGTTATATGGTGAAGGTGTGTCAATCACCATGAATTCTGTCCTGATCTTCTTAGTGCCAGCTTGTACTTCCAAGCTTGTTGCGCCTAGTGGCCACGTCGGCGTTCCATTGAAGCCGACCATCGGGCTATTCGATTTCTCCATGTCGTCTGGGTGAAGGCCTAGCTCCTTGTAACATCTAACGTACATGATGTCACAAGAGCTGCCTTGATCTATTAGGATGTGTTTCAATTGGCACTCCCCAACCTGGAGGGATACTACCAAGGCATCATTATGCGGATGCTGGACCATCTCTAGGTCAGCTTCAGTGAAGGCTATCATCGGTCCTTGGCACTCTTCAGGCCGAAGTCTTTTATGTCCGACCTGGTTCACGTGCTGCAGGTGTTTTACTCTTTGGGTTTCTCCCCAAATGTCACTTTCGTTCACTTTTGAGTGAATTACATTAACCACCCTAGGTCCCCCTCCCTGTGGTTGCTGTGCTGGGGGAGGCGGGGCCGCTGGTGCTTGAGGCAATCTTGCCTGTTCTTCTCTTGTCCTGGCTTCGTCGACAAGGTCCCTCAGATGGCCTTGCCTTACTAAGTCCTCTAAGTATGCTTTTAGCGCTCTGCAGCCCTGAGTTGGGTGCCCTTCTTCATTGTGGTAAGCACAACGCCTACCAACGTTCCTTCCCATGTATTCCCCTGGGGCCTTTGCTGGTGCTCTGAAATAAGGTTGATTTCGGATTTTCTCCAGGACTTTGTGTACTGGGATTCGGAACACAGTCGTCATTGCTTGTTTACCCCTCAATTCTATCCCCGATTTGTTAAATCCGTTGTCACCTCGACTTTGCTTCGGCTCGCCGTTCCCTTTTTCCTACTTTACCTCCTTATTCCCCGACGTGTCCTCCTCGGCTCTGGCATATTTCTCAATTCTCGCCATGAGCTCTTCCATGTTTTTTGGCAAAGTTTTTGCTAAAGACTTCCGTAGTGGACAATTGTCTTTCAGGCCGTTCTTGAATGACACGACCGCTACTTCTTGATTACATTCTAGTATTCGATTGAACACCTCATAGTACCTTTTCGCATAGGCCCTAGGGCCTTCGTCTTTGCTGATCTTCAGAGCCATCAATGCGTCCACCCTTAATGGATGTAGTTTGTTCGTCACAAACCTGGCCACAAACATCTCGGCCAGGCCTTCCCAAGTCTTTACGCTTCCCTTCGGTAGTGTATGGAACCAATCTGATGCAATTTTCCCAAAGGACGATGGGAACACTTTGCAGAGCAACGGCTCGTTCCCACTATATAATGCCATCGAATTCAGGTATAGCCCGACGTGGAAGTTGGGATCCGACTTACCATCATATATTTGGAACCTTGGTATACTGAATCTCTTTGGTGCTTGAAATTTGTCCAGTTCCAACGAGAACGGTGTCTTCGGCTTAACCGGGGAAGTTACCTCGCCTTCAGCATTCTGTTGTTTCCTCTTTAGGTAATCTCTCAAGTCTTCTTTGCTCCTCCCTGGAGCTCGGCTATCTTTGGACTTCAATCTTTTTGGCACACTACTTTCAGCCTCGTGGTGGGCTCGTTTTGACCTCTCTCCGTGTGTTGTGTCAAAGCAGAGCACTTGCCCTTGAACATGCCGATGTTCTTTGGGCTCTGGGTTCTTCGTCTGATACGTCCTTCGGGACTCTTCTTGTCTTGGCTCCTCTTGTTCGACTTCCCTAGAAGGTCGGTGAGAGTGCCTTCCGCTCCTGGTGTGCTGAGGGACTTTAGGGATTGCTCTTCTTCCTCCCTTCTGGGTGTTAGTTGCTGGCATCGGCGTATCCTGCAGCGGGTATGGTGGCTGCATGACATTGTTTTGCATCATGAAGTTGACCACTGACTGTAGGTCTGCCAACTTGTTTGCCAAGTCTTTTACTTCCTCATCCCTCCGTAGGCACCTATCCCTCCATACCTGAAGGTTATCTTCGTTATAATACTTGCCTTGGTCTATTCTCTTCGAAGTATCACCCTCCTGGCCGACGTCTTTTTCACCGTGGCCTTGGTCATGAGTTTCTGCATTATGGTTGTCTCCTTTAACATCACGGTCAATTGGTCTTCCACTCCCAGTAGGAGTGTCGCCCCCAATGTTTTCCTTCTGTCTATTACTGGCCATCTATCCTTCTAAGATTCCCACAGACGGCGCCAAATTGTGTGGGTAATTTTCTGACCACACTGCCCGCCAAGTAATCAACTGGAGAGCACCGGCAAAATAGATGGCTTCAGCAAACCTATAACAGAAAGAAAAGGCTCCGGCGGTGGCTGTTCCACCCGGGGGCACTCCGACGATCAAGTCAGTATATCTCTCAAAGATAATCAAGTGTTAAACTCACTACTCAAAGCATAAAATTGCGTACCTTAGACCCACGGGGGTGCCTCTCTTTTATAGTTTATTCAATCCTAGTCCCACTAGAAGCCTGACTTCTATGGACTCCCATTCAGTGCTTACTTTGGATTTCTCAAGAGATAAAGATAAACTCCCTAAGAGCTTTATCCTTATCTTAGCAAAGTCTTCTCTTTACTCTAGGACTCTTGCCCCTTATCCATTATCTGCTTATCTCGGATTCCGATACCTTTGGAGATAACCTCGGCCTCGCCGAGACAACCTTGGCGTCACAACCAGGACACGTGGCACTTCGGCTGACACGTCGGCGTCACCTTGCCACGTGTTGGTATTCAGAAAATACATCCCCACAAAATGTAATTGTGAAAAATGACAATCAATTAATTACTTTCAAGCAAGATTTTGAGAGAATCAGAAAGAGCCCATACGGTAATAAATGATTGAGAGATGTCTTGTTGAAGTTTCACAAGAAAATTAAAAAAAAAAAAAAAAAAAAAGCACAAGCTTTGTCATGTCATGATTTTTACTATGTAGCACATTTGTCTAGATTTAAACAATGGAACTTAGGTCCACAATATTCATTCCTTGGTTAATTGTAAGACAATTTTTGCATGTTATTCTAAAATAAAGTTGGAAGTAATGTGATACATATGATTAGCCATTTGTGGGTACTTGAGTAAGAGAGGCATCTTGTATCAATGACAAGGACCATACTTGATGTTGAACTGCCATGTCAAGAGGACTAGATGCTATTTTGAACTAACCAAATTTTAACTAATTAATTTTACAAGCACATACACATAGATATATGTATGTATATATATGTGTAGGAAAACATTAATAACTTATAAATTCTATTACAAAAATTATCTGGTTAGATGTGTCTGTCAAGTTATTCAGAGCATGCTCAACATGGGAAACTTTGGAACTTAGCTCCGAATTTTCAACTTCCATAGCATAAATTTGTGGCACCTGGAATGGGGAACACCAACATAGATGTAAGTAAACAAACAAAGCTTCTCACATTATAATTGCAAACAAATTCAAAGAATCCACATACTAAGTAATTTCAGTGAGCGAATTTTTACAAAATATTTACATGGCGATTACACCCCCTAATGCTGATTTATCTTTTAATATTTACAAATTAAAAGAATAGCAGAGGTTCATTGATTTATCTTCAAATCAACGATGCTAGACAAAATATTTACATCAGTAATTTCAATGAGCGAATTTTTATGCTATTGGTACACTTTTAACAGGGGTTTCAAAGGCAAAAAAATTTCTTCAAATATTGCATTATTGGAAAAAATCAATGGCGATTACACCCCCTAATGCTGGCAATATGTAGGGAAAAAAATTCAAGAAGTTTCAATTTGAAGTTAACAACAATTCACAAAACAAAATTCCATATAAGATGGAGATCAAAACAAAAGTATGCTGCTTTAAAAATAAAAATTAAATTAAAAACTCCATAAAAAGTAGTAAAAAAGACATCCACATTCCCAGCTCAGACAGTAGCAATGCCTTTCGTGTCTCACGTACTTTCATGAAGAGAATCCTCATGATTTCTTAGTTCCACATGCAAAAACAAAATGTCAGCAAACTATTTAGGAAATTTAGTAATTACATATCATACATGTAGAACACAGTTTCTATGTGCACTATATTTTGACTTTTTAATTAACATGTATATAGCCTACATCAAGTAAAAGGATAAAAGATAGGAGAATATGCAGAGTGACAACTAAAAAATGACACAAAAGATTCATGATACCATCCCCAAGCAAACGAGGGGGGAGCAGCTCAAATGAGATCATTATTATTTTGCTTTCTAGGCACAAAACTATAACTGACTGAATGATTTCAGGATTCATTGTATTCTGAATCATAGCATTTCCATTATTGCACCATCCTTAGCATGAAGTTTGTTCTAGGGGAAACCAATCCAAGAATGTTGATGTTTATTCAAGAGGCAATCAAAGTGTGGATGGTTGTTCCATGGGCCACCCAGGTAAAAAAGGTAAGTAGTAGTATCCAAGCTAACAAATGATAGGCGATAATACTTGTTACATGACAATTGTTCACACAGAAGGGAATTGCATGGTCTTTTTTTTTTTTTGCCAAAATTGCATGGCATCTTGAATGATGTTAAATTGTTCTTCTAATATTCAGATGCATTTTAAAAATTTTCAAATAAAATAAATAAAATAACTAAAAAGAAAGAAAGGATTGAGGCCAAGTATATGCGAGTACTAGAAAGATGAAAATATCAACCATAAATAGAAATCATTAAGAACTCTATGAAAGAATATCCAATTTCAAATCCATCAATGACAAGCAAAACCAACCATAAACTTGTTCTACCATAATGACTATGTCCAAATTTGATAGGATTATAGCAAGACACTTGAAAATAACTAACAATTACAAGACTAGAATTCAGAAAAAGTTGGAAATGAGAAAATAAATCTGCAACTTGTCACATGGATGAACTATATTTAATGTTAAAGTAGTTAAGTAAATATATTGTGATAGCATATTTACAAACATTCACATAAGACTACACGAAACAACTCTATGGCAATAGCAGAATTTTTGTGTCTTGTCACCTACCAGGAATAATACCATCCATAAAATTGATAACCTGACTTGCCAATGCCAAGTGCTTAGAAGTAATGGATTTCAAACTGGCCACATGCAGTTTCATGTAGACAACACATGACTAACATATACTCATTCATAATTTTTGCTTTAAAATAAAAAATAAAAAAAAATTCAACACAAAACAGAACAAAAATAAATAGAAGTATGGAGTAGAGTAACATTATGTACAAGAGGATGTTTGATTTGAATACTCATACTCATAAAACTGTTAACGGGTGTTCTTTCTCCAGGATTGATGAGTATCTCAGTGTTTTAGCATCAACTAACAACTTAAGAAGCATGTATCCATCAATTAGAGTCTGAAAACAAATACCTGCAAGGCACCAGTACCAAGAACAAGCTAACAAGTCTTTGTATTAAAAAACTTCAAGATTTCAACAAAACGATGCACAACTTCTGAAGACAGTGCTGGCAAATTATTATTAATATCAATGTACTCTGACAACATCTTCAGCAAAATTAAGCCACTGAAAAAAGCAAGAAACAGCCCCAAAAAAAATTTCAATAATAAGTGATGAGTAGTGAGGATCAATGTGGATTACTAACCAATGGAATTTTCGTATGGAAATTACCAGTTACGGTTAATGCTAATTTATTACATTTTGCCCTATTATGAAATTTTTTATGGTTTAGACATATTGGCAAACACATGGTAGGCAAATTTTAAAGGGAACCAACTATGAATGAAACAAGAGCATGAATGTATGGAAGAAAACAGAATCAAATACATCATTGAAGATAGGATGAGACAGAGGAGAACATACCAGAGTTTTTGGTTTGTTGCAGATGAGACAGAGGAGAACATACCGCTTGTCCAATCTAGAGGTCTAACCAATTCTCACAATCTAGAATCCGTATTATATCTACAGATTTTGGGGCAAAACCATAGCCACATCTTAGAGATCAATTTTACCTCTTCTCTTACAATCACGTGGAATACATACACATATCTGTGCAATTTCTTTCAGGCAAGGTAGAAGGCAGAGAAGAGAGGCTTTTCCCATATTAAGCCAATTTATCATCGTAATTCCCAAACTAGGCCTAGTTTGGACGGAATTCCCAAACTAGGCTAAAGCGCTATTACAAATCACGCTTTCACTGTTTGGGGCAGAAAATTTGATGAGCGCTATTAGAAACCACGCTTTTAATTAAGAAAGTGTGGTTGCAAACCACGCTTTTAACATAATTTTTTTTTTTCTGAAGGAAACGTGGTTCCAAAACACGCTTTCACTGTGCATGTCGTTTTTCTGACACGCTTTCACTGTGCATATTCATTTTGTTAAGAAAACATGATTCACAGTCACGCTTTCACTGTTGATTAATGAAAGCGCGGATTGAAACCACGCTTTTACAATTTATATAAAACCCCAAGCACCCTCATTTGCAATCACGTTTTTATACTTAGGTTTTTTTCTCCTCCCTCTCAGACTCTCGCTCTTGCCCCTCTGCTTACTCGAGCTCTCCCTCTGCTCTTAGATTCTCACTCTCGCTCTCGCTCTCCCTCTGCTCTCAGACTCTCTCCCTGCTCTCATTCTCTGTCTCTACTCTCTCTCTCTCTCCGTGGTATGGCATCTATCTCTCTCTGTCTCATTTGAATCTGATGTATTTAATGTGTGGTTTTGAATTGGTAATTACGGTTTGGAATTAGGGTTATGCAGAAATTAGGGTTTGGTAATTAGGGTTTGAATTGGTAATTAGGGTTTTGAATTGGTAATTCAATCCAATATGCAGAAATTCCAAATTAGGGTTTGGAATTAGGGTTTTCAATTTGTTGAAATTAGGGTTGTCAACTTGTTGAAATTATTCTTGTGGTTAAATTATGCTTGTGGTTAACTTGGGGTTTTCAATTTGTTGAAATTAGGGTTTTCAATTTGTTGAAATTATTCTTGTGGTTAAATTATGCTTGTGGTTAACTTAGGGTTTTCAATTTGTTGAAATTATTCTATATTTTTTGAAATTAGGGTTTGGAATTTTGAATTGTGAATAAACCAACCTATATTTGTTGAATTGGAAATTTTATTTTTTGTTTGTAAATAAAAGGAATTTTTTTTAATTAAGAATAAAATTATGCGAATTGAAATTCATATAATTGAGAATTGAAATTCATATTATGAAATTCATGAATTGAAAATTAAGGTGGACTGGCAATTTCAATTCGAGGTCCACATGCGTACGTACATATATATGATCATTTTGTTTCAGAAAATAAGACTGTAAACTGTATGATTGAATTCAAAATCTGAAAATTGAAATGAATCTGAAAAATTCAAAATTTGAGAGTTTTGAAAAAAATAAAAAATCATGTTCTCATAAAGTCAATTAAAAAAAAAAAATCATGTTCTCTTAAAGTCAATTTTAAAGTCAATTTTATTCAGTATTTCACCTTTATTCAGTGTTTAGAAATTGGATTAAAATCAAGACTAAAATAGTCAATTTATTATTCTCAAAGTAATTAAGGGATTAGTGTGAGTGATATATTCCCTTTTGAATGAATTATTTTGCCTTTGATTTTGGTCTAATCTCTTAATAGATATTATCCATTGCACTTAATTCACGCATTGTGTAAAATTAAAGGATAAAAGTTGATGCAATTAGAGCTTCAAGAATCTAATTGATTTGAGACAAGAAGCAAACTGCACGACTAGGGATTCAATTTGCCTTTTATTACAAATGAAAATCATCTACATTTTTTTAAGGGAAAGATCCGCATCAAAAAATTTATACAAATTTTGTCAGTATATATCGCTGCTCTATTAATTTTTTGTTTTTAAATTTAATCTTCAATATCATATTTTCTTTTTGTCTTTCTTAAATTTTAAGGAAGAAGTCCTAATAATTGGGTTAATTACTTAAAAGTCATATTGGAAATGTTCATGTTCCATTAAGTTCTCTTTCTTTTTTGTTAACCCATAAAATCTTATTTTCAAAATATTTATTTATGTAAAACTGTTTTACCTTTATTAAAAGAATAAGGAATTGTGTCAATTCCTTTAGTGTTAGTAGAAAATTATTAGGTGTTACAAGTGCACCACATGACAATGTTATCCACTAATTACCAAGCATTATGCCTTATGCCCTAATACAAAATTGTAGGCCCCACCCTCCCCATCAATCATAAATATTTTGAAAATCACCTAACCATGCCTCAAAAGTACTAGATATTCTCTTATTCAAAATAGTATTGCTGATGTGGAATTTTTTTTTTTTTTTTCAAAACTTACAAATTTCATAATTTTTATTATACACAATTATTTTTAATAAATATATATATTTTTCGAGTCTATACAATGAGATTTATCAAACATGATCAATATTGAATATAAAATTTAATAAAAATAAAATATTATTTTTTTAGTTATACAAAACTAACAATTTCTCAGTTTGCGAAATTATCTTACAAAACTGAGAAAATTATCTAATTATCTAATAGAAAACCCAAAATATGAGACATAAACACCCAAACAAGACTTCTTTTTATAATAGTACTAGATATATATACACCTTTATTCAGTATTTCACTTGGCAATATGAAGGTGGGGTTGTATACTTGAATCTACTGTCTATTATACTATATGAGAAATGGTGTTTGTCACCTGATTTATTTCACTATACTATTTTACCCTCTAGGTGTATTTATTCAATTCAAGACATTCTGCATATTTAATAAAGGGCAAATGTCACTTCAATGTGCATGTGCAAACTACCCATATAATTTGGAAATAACTATAATGTTCTTGTGGTTTGTAGACTAAATGAAGTATACCGTCAGACGTTCAATCCAAGTTAACATCAAGTGTGAAACATGTGCTAGGTCATAAGGGGGTTATGTTCTTATTTTCAAATATCAGAGGTAAATCACACATGGAGTAAAGCAAAGGGGGTTAAAGTCAATTTTATCTTTCAAAAAAATGACAAATATGAATTTCATAATATGAATTTCAATTAAAAATACTAAGTGTATGGAAAGATTAATGTTTTTTCCTAAGTTAAATTTCATATTATGCAGGTTTGACATAACCCTATTTATTTATCATGTTATTATATAGTGTCATATTTGTGTTTGTGTTGAAAATGTTCAACCCTAACCCCTAATTTCGTGTACGATTCATGTTGTGTTACAAATTCCCACCTGTAATAGAATCAAAGTCAGTTCAAGTGGAGTGCCTTTGGCATATTATGTGATCAATGATGCTAACAAAATTGACGTTGTTCATTTATAAAACAATTGTAAGACTAGTGATACTTTGCAGTTCACATAATATTGGACAATTAAGAAACAAAAAACTCATGAAATGAGTGTAGTTAAGATGAGGATGCTTAGGTGGGTGTTTGGTAAGTTTTGGACAGAGAGAAATATAAATGAATATACATTAAATGGTAGGAGTAGCACAAATTGAAAATATGTTCAGAGAGAACAAACTAAGATGGTTTGGTATGTACAATGTAGAGTAGCAGATGAAATGGTAGAGAAGAATGTGGTAGGATCACCGTAAAAGGAAATGTTAGGGGAAGACGTGAATTGACTTGGGATGTGATAAGTAAAAAAATTAAACGAATTTATTTAATTTAACCGAGCATATAGCTTTTAATAGTACGAAATGACGAAATTATTATTCACGTATCGTAGCTCACTTGATTGGGACATAAAGCTTTGTTTGGTTTAGTTTCGTTTGGTTTATTTCACTGTATTGGGGGTAAGGCACCCAAATATTATAAAAAATTCTTAGGATTTATTTTCATTTGGGTTTGCTAAAGGTTTCCACTTAGACCGGATTGCACTCTGCCCCTCCAAGCCAACCAACAAAAAAAACTGATTTTTGGGAGGTGCCACATTCTTCCACAACCATTTGCAAAATCAAAGCAAACAATTTTTTTTTGTCAAATTTATTTATATTTTTCCAAAAAATAAAAAAAAAAGTTAAAAAAATCAAACCAAACCGCTATATCATGTATTATTTTTAATATACATTCAATAAAATTAATAATTTTTATAAAAAATATTAACTTTGATATTAGAATAATTTGAAGACATTTCATCATAAGATACTAACATTTAATTTTATATTCTTGTAATAGAAATTTTAAAAAATTTAATGAGCTAAAATTGTAATACATATAATAGCATTATGGTAGAAATTAAAATTTCGTCACAAAACTTAACAAATTGAGAAAAAGTTTTTTCAATGGGTATTAAACAAGCCAAAATGAGCTTTTTGTTTGAATTTCATAACAAAGCCTCTATGACCTCTAAAAAGTGGACGAGGGTTACTATTTCACATAGGAAATAACTTTGTCATTAAGGTCCCTAATGACACAAGTTTGAGCAAATCAAATTAACTTATATTTAATTGTCCATAAATCTGAAGAATTGTTTCAGTAGTTTTAAAAAATGAAGAACAATGTTTGAAACCTCTATTTTATATTGTCCAAATCAATCGAGTTCTTTTAACTCAATGAGAAAAATAATAATTTCATACAAAACTTACACTATGATTTAAGATGTTTGTATGACTTGTCCAATTTTGTCCAATCTCACTGAATAAGAAAAATATTTGATTGGGTGGTGATTTTTGAAATGTGTGATATATCTGTCTACTTTATCAAAATGCTAAAAAATAGATCAAGATTTATGAAAACAAAACAAAATAAGTGTTTTTAAAATTATACTGAATTCTAGTATTTTTTGAATCAGTCTTAATAAGTGTTTTGAATTAAGACAAGAGAGCATTATATATGTGAAATATTTTTATAAAAATTTTCAATGTTATAATTAATAAGTGTCCAATCTGATTTAATTCCTTGGCTCTGCCACTGACCATGACATTCAAAATTAGTGGTGACACTAGAAATTTTGTTAAGTGTTGTGAATGAAATTTATATTTTATAAATTTCATTTTAGGGATGGGTTGTTAACACAAAAATCTTGTTTGGAAATCTATTTGTAAAAACCAAATCAACACTAAAATGTTATCAAATCAAAGAAGAAGAAACATGGAAAAAGAAAAATTTACATTTATCGTGCACAAGAGCATTATGTTAATCGTAATAAATAATGGGAAAAGTAGAACACGGGAGTTCCATAGACAGTTATGTCCAAACAAACCAACATTCTTTATGTGTTGTAAGCTTTTTTCTTAAAAAGCTAAAAAATCCAAAACATAAGGTTTATTTTAACTCATATTATAATTAAAAATCGAATAGTGATTGTTGGATTACAATTACTGATTACTTAGATAGAGTTATTGCCTCACAAGTAATTCGAATTAAATGATTTAAAGTTCATATAATTATTTTAGAAATAGAATTCGATATATGTATATTGTTGATATTTTAATGTTTATTGTTTCATTGAAGCAAGTATATGGCAACTGTTCCAATTATCTTCTACTGGGGGGGAAACATAATTCGGGATCCCGATGAAGGTGTGTCATATGATGCTGAGCCGAAAGGGATATATGGGGTGCAACTTGGCACCACACTTAGCAATTTGGAGGAGATGTTTACGTCAAAGGTGGCAAGTTACAGGGAAACAGTCCGATTGATCTTCAAATATAGATATCCTTATCGCCAGTGGCAAGCAACCAGCAAATACAAAATATTACCGATCAATGACGATGAGGCGTTGAACACCGTATTAAGTATCGGTGGAAGTTTCCAACCACCAAATTGTTTGGAATTGTACATTGATAAAGAGGTTGTACACAATCTCCCGAATATGACACAGATGGATTCTCGTCCATTCACTACATTGCTAACACATAGGATTGACACGACAGCGTTTCAGTCTCCTATGTATGAATCAAATGAATGTTACGCAGCGGGCTACACACAACAGATATTTCATGGCCATGGTGGAGAATCAAGTTCACGTGGTGGATATGAGACTGAATTTCACAATAACACCGAAGATGTGCCCACCTACAGCCATCATACCACTCCAGTTGAAGTTGCTGGTAATATGGCTGAAACGGTTAATGCTGTGCAGTTTGCTGACAGTGACATGTACAGTCCTGATGTCGCCCTAGACAATGATGAGAATGAAATGTGTGTTGAAGAAAATTTATTGGGCGGATCAGATGATGATGATGAAGAAGATGATGCCGACGCTCCCGTTGATATTCAGAATGCCCCCATTCCACCTAGACTTGAAATCCCTTTCTATGAAAACATTCACATGGGTGGTGATTTTGACATTAGTAACCGTGATGTCGTTCCCCGTAACCGAATCTGGAATGCTGAAAATCCAGAGTTGGACAAAGGGATGGTTTTCGTTGATAAGAAGCAACTCGCACATGCTGTGAAATTGTACCATGCAACAAATAATCGAGAGTATAAAGTCGTAACCTCCAAGCGAGACGTTTGGGTGTGTGCTTGCAAGCACGATTGCAGATGGTGGTTGTGTGCATCTCTTAGTAGGATACGTGGTCTTTTTGAAATAAAGCAGTATAGGGGTCCTCACCATTGTTTATATCCACGAATGAACAGGGACCACACTAATATTAGCTCTAGTTACATTGCCTCTCATCTTTTGGGACAAGTTGTGGTGAGTATACAAAATAAATGTTTACATTTATATACATATTTGTTTGTTTATAGTGTTCACACCAAAATAATCTGACTCATAGGTATTGTCGTATGCAGAATGAACCTGATATGCCAATTAAGAATGTCATTGAAGATATCAAAAAGACCATGAACTATAGTATATCATACAAGAAGGCGTGGCATGCAAAGGCAAAGGCAATTAGAATGGTATTCCGGGATTGGGATGAATCATATAGGATGTTGCCTAAATTCATGCATGCATTACAAACATCTAATCCTGGCACCATCGTGCAATGGAAGCATAGATATACCAGAGGTACAACCATTATGCCCGTCTTCCACCTTGTTTTCTGGTCTTTCAAACCCGTCATCGATGGATTCAGATATTGTAGGCCTGTTATAACCATAGTGTGAAGTTAAGTACACCTAAAAACATGAACTTGATTAGTTTATATTACAATTTTCTGATAGGCCACGCCACATATTTGAGGTGCAAACATCTTTTCGCCATGGACGAGGTCACAATACACAAATTGTGCAGATGAATCCACCCACGTGCAGTTGTGGGAAATATGAGATAAGACACTATCCATGTTCCCATATGCTCGCTGTAATGTCTGAATGCGGTGACAATCCATTTGAGTACATTGATCTAGTATATAGGCTTCCTGCATACATGAGGGTTTGGGAAACTAAATTCAATCCAATACCGCATCAAGATTATTGGGATGATCCGCAGTGGACCTTAATGCCTAATGTACTTCGTCTGCGAGAAGTAAAACGGGTTCATACATCTATGTCTTGTATTCCGAATGAGATGGATATATCAGATAGGCAATTGACCGCTCGTTGCAGTGAATGCCAGCAAACAGGTCATGACAGGCGAACATGTCCGGCACGACTTGGTCGATGAAGACTATGCAATACTTACATATTGTAATAGATCATTTTTTAATTCTTTATTTGTAATAGATCATTTAATTCTTTAGTTTGTAATTCATTATTTGTAAACGGGGTCGTACATTTAAATAGATCATTTTTTATTTGTAATAGATCATTTATATTTTTTAATTCTTTATAGATTGTTTGATTTCCTTGACAAAATTTACAACTAACATACTAAACAAATAAATTAAACTAAATATGTATGCAAAAACATTTAACTATATCACATAGGCCTATGTTTTTTATTCTCTACTTGATTGAAAATGTCTATTACAAAATTTTAGTGAAAATCACATAGTTCTTCTACCATTTTAAGATTTTAATATTTCGACTGCTGCAAGCATTTTTTACATTTACAATTTATGAATCAGATCTGCGTAATTTACAAATTTTATACTTTATTGAAACTTTTACCATTACAAAATCAATAATGAAGTTTTGTCAAATATGCCATAAATGTAATTAGCAACCTCTTATTGAAAAAAAAAATTCTCATTCAATTTTTTCGCAAATATTTATGTACGAAAACTATCCACATGTTACTGGCCATTATTAAGCTTATGTAACTGAGACCCTAAAATGATTTTGTAAAAGATTTCTATATTAGTTATAGCATAGATAATGATAGGTTCTATTGAATTGTTTATCATATTTAATGGCATATAAGTTGATAAATTTAGATTTTAGTGGATTGCTTCCATGTTAGTGGCACACAAATTGATAATTTTAAAATAATCGACCACATTTGTTTTTCAATTCGTCATGTATGGAACAATTTGAGTTTAATTGGTATAGTTAAATTACATGCTCACCAATACAGTTTTTTTAAATGTATTTGTTTTTCAACTGTACAAGCTTCATGGCACATTTACCTGATGAGGTCCCACTTTTTAATCATCCACATCGGGCTGACAGTATATGGAAGGATCCAGTATGCAATAACGTTTGTTGGACTTTACGCTTACAATGAAAATACCCTGTATTTTGTTTTATATTACGTGATAATGCTATAATTTAAACTACTCATTCTGTTATGCAAGACGAGGCACGCACCGTGGTGACATGCTGGCGGGGAGATTCCGGCCTATGGGAGCGTCCATTGGACCATAGAGTCTTGCAATGTCTACTACGCGCGGGATTCTATGGTGTCTATCGTATAGGCCATATTAGACTAGACCACCCACTCATCACTGATCTCATTGAGAGCACAGAGACTCATACATTTCATTTCCTGACCCGGGAGGCCACCGTCACATTGCAGGACGTATCTGTCCTATATGGTCTACAGATTGATGGGCGAGCAGTTACTGGACCTGACCCACCATTGACGAGGGACCAGTGGATAGCCCTATGTGCTAAGCTATTGGGAGTAGCACCTACACCTGCAGACTTACAAACAGGTAGAGTGAGGGTGAGGTGGCTGTCCGAGCAGTTTCAGGGCCATCTTCCAGATCATGCTCCAGATGAGTTAGTACAGCAGCATGCCCGAGCATATATTCTTGGTACAGCAGCATACCCGAGCATATATTATGTGGCTTATTGGGCGAGTACTTCTCCATGATAAGTCACAAAACCTGCTCAAGCTGATGTACTTGCCACTGTTGAGAGACATTGACGTGATCGGCCAATACAGCTGGGGCGCCGCGACTTTGGCATGCTTGTATAGGATGCTATGTCGAGCAGCTCAGGTGGGTGCGAAGGAGATCGGAGGACCCCTTGTCTTGTTACAGGTTAGTAAGAATTTTATTACATGTCAATTCATATTGTATGGCATATATTAGTATTGTAATTGCGTTCAAAATATCGCGGATTTGGGCGTGGGAGAGGTTGATTTGCATTGCCCCATCTAGGCGGCAATTGGTTGCTCCTGGTGAGGTTCCCATCGGCCAAGGAGACATGCAGTTGCCTGCCGGACCTCGAGGTAGTCGATGGAGGGTTGATGTGGGCCACGAGGTTGTATCGACCCACGTAGTTGTCGTGTATAGAGACCAGCTTGACCGGATGATAGAGGGTAAGGTATGAAATTTAAATACCTAAATTTTAATTGTCATATGGAGTGTATATGTTCATGAGCGATTTTTAATAGACTTGTCGTTATTGTAGTTTATCTGGCAGCCTTATGCTGGGGTCCTCGGTACGCTCCGAGACTATTGCCGACTAGGTAAGGAGATATGGATGGCGAGAGTGCCACTCATTTGTTTTGACGTGGTTGAGTGGCATCTCCCTGATCGTGTCCTTCGACAGTTTGGTCGGGTCCAGTCCGTGCCGGATCGGTGCGACACCAAGTGGCGGTTGCATGTGACTGATAGACGTGGCCGAGCCGGCACTGACTGGAGTGTGTATCATATGCAATACATACAACTGTGGGATGCCCGTTGCGACAGTATTGTACAGGCTAACTGGAGCGATGGGGTCCTCCCCTCTCCCGACCCTTACATGTTGTGGTATCGACGACATACACACCTACTAGTCGGTAATCCGAGCCACCTGTCTGAGTCTGGATATCAGGGAGTTGGGCCTTCTCTTGAGGCATTGGTGAGTATCATAGTATGTGTCAGATAATTGTTAATATCATAATTGATTTACTTTCAGTCAACTGTAGCCTAATATGTTTGATTTTTTGTTCAGGTGGTTCGAGCTGGGAGGTCATATCACTTGGCTGAGGACGCCCTTTTCAGACGTGGTGGACAGGATGCGATGCAGGCCCTTGCAAAGATCCGAGAGTTATTGTACGAGGGGATCCAGCATGCCCATCGGGTAGATCGTCTGCATTTTGGCCACTACGGTGTACACAGTGCAGCAGCTGCTCTAGACACATCAGTCCTGTCCACGTCAGTGCCTTCCACTTCAGCGCCAGCCACAGCAGGTCCTTGGACTTCAGTCACCCCACCGCATGATACCCCATACATTTCTCCAGATTCCCCACACGTACATCCTACCCAGCATGCTGACCCTGATTGGACACTGCCCCGATACATGCATGACGTTGTTACCCCACCTACCCAGTTACTACCTGCTTTTCTGGGGACTACTTTGACCGTGCCCATGAGTACACATGATGCAGTTCTCACTGACATCTCCCACGTTGAGGATGAGGCCCGTATTGAGCCCCACCCACAGCACTAGGGAGAGGCCGAGGTTATGGTCGTGGGGGACATTGCGGCCGAGGTCGGGGTACAGGCAGAGGTAGAGGTCGAGGTCCAGCTACAGATTGTGATACAATTGCACTAGATGAGGGAGTTTCATAGCTCACAGCAGTATTCGATCTTCAGGCAGAGACAGGATCAGGGGCAGCACATGCAGAAGAGGGGGGGGTCACACTCACAGGCTCCACAAGCAGTCAATGGAGGGCCACATACAGGGGAGGGAGTGCCAGATATTCAGGAAGTCTACCGCAGGAGACCGAGGAGAGAGGTCCACGGTCAGGGTTGTGGGACTGGGGGCAGGTTAGGGCATTAGCTGGTGTGATATGGACTGTATAGTTTTTTTTATTTGTTGTAGTAATTGTTATAGTTTTTGTAAATCAAACTTGTACAGATGATATAAATGTGTCATACTTATTTATTCGAAATTATAATTTTACAATTTTTTATTCTTACTTATTTTGATAAATCACACAAATCTCTTTCACATCTCTACCTTTCTCTCATTCTTCGTAGTCTCTGCATTATTTGTAGTAATTTACGTTTTTTTCTCAAATTTACAAATTGAGACAACCATTTATAAACCTACGAAATTATCGAACTAATTGAGACAACCATTTATAAAATTTAAGTTCAAATAAATTTTAAAAATTAAACTATAAATCCTAAACCCTAAAATAAAAATAAATAAGGTAGCGTTTGGTAACGTTTCTGTTTTTGGTTTATGTTTATGTTTACAAAAAAATTAAAAACTGGTTCTTGTTTATTTTTAGAAAAACATAAATTACAAATGTGTTTGGTTTTAACAAAGTGTTTAAAAACCCAAAAAAACATA
>NW_021024849.1:1219785-1262973 GCF_004153795.1 Camellia sinensis
GCACCTCTAAACAAACACAAGTATTTCAACTATCAATCGATATGAACTCATACCTTGTTCATTAAGTATCATTATTATATTCCACATCAATAATGCGTGAAATCATGAAAGGCTGGTATTGAAAGCGTTCTTCAAAATAACAATAACGGAGAGAAAGTAAAGGTGTTTGTTGTTTGTAGAATTACAAGAACTCTTCAAAAACAATTGAAATATCTCCCTTCATTGATAAGTCGTGGATAAGCATTACAAACCCATTACAACATAAATGGTTTGGTCATTCATCCAAACAATTTCATTCATTATCATCATCATCTGACATCTCAACATCAAATTCATACATAACATCCATGCTCCAGGCGAAGTACTGGTGTGCATCATCCATTAACCCATCTTCGGCACGCTCATTTGCGGTCTTCATTAGTGAGGACCTTTGCAAACGTTGGGTCATGCGATTAACTTCGTCGCGGATACGATGCAATGCCCTTTGCAACAACTGTGGAGTGTCAGTTGGCATACGCATGGCTAACCGGCGAGGAAATTTAATATTAACTTCACGACATAACTCAACGAGAACGTTTGCTCGAGTTATGCGAAATTTGGTATTGACGGTGGCACGTGAGTAACGCAAATTTGGATTTAATGGGTATTGAAATTCATCTCTATCTGCAACCCAATAGCGACCCATTGCAGAATATAGATCAACCACTGTATACCTCATGATGATATTGCTCGAAATAGCTGTAAAACTTTTGTTGTGGTATGATGCGATATTTATACCATATATACACATGGTAGCTATATGTATGAAATTATTGTAAACAACTATGCATCAGAGTTGTCACGTCAACTTTTATGACCTGAACAACTATGCATCAACTTGATAGGAGTTGTCACTTCGACTTTTATTTACTACTCAATGCATATCTGAAGGTTTTAAGCAAAGTTCAAATCTGCTTAGAAATTTAATTTAATTTTTCCGCTTACAAATATAATTCAATTTATTTTGCCTTGACAACATATTTAATTTAATTTTTTACCTTACATATTTCATTTAATTTAATTGGAAAAATTTGACCAATTTAATTTGAAGTTAATTATGTGTTGATTTAAGTCGGTGTTGTTCTTGTCTGTAACACTTTCAAGTTCTGTACATCGAAAAAGTCATTCATTCTAACTCTACTACAAATTAATCTTCAATACATTCTAACTGTATAATATTTCATCTTCAACGTTTATGAATCTATTTGGGGCTGCATAGGGTGGCTTTTTAAACACAAAGGGTCTAATTGTTTTGTTATTTTGTTCTGACACCCCCTCAAAAATTTTATGAATTGCATAATTCACATGGGCACAGTAGGTATGGTACGATAATAAATTGTAGCTCGGCGCAGTGATACGTCCAACATTTCTCAGTGATGCTCGCCAGTGACTTGAACAGACATAATGATTTGGATGCTTTGTTTTTTCCTCAGATGCTATGTCACTTTGTCCAGCGATGCAGTGATGCATGTGACTTTGTGTAGTGATGCAGTGATGCATGTCACTTTATACAGTGATGCAGTAATGCATGTGACTTTCTGACTTTGCCATGCTTATATACTTTGTGACTTTTTCCTCACATTACGTGATGCATGTGACTTTGTGCAGCGCAAATAAATGCTTTGTTTTTTCCTCACATTTCAGAATTCATCTAAGTCACATTAATACGACCACATGGCAATAGTGTTGATAAACAATTATGTGATGGACAGAAGGAGTGAAATGTAATTTACCGAATATAAAAAGAAGCAGAAAATGCAAAGAGAAGAAAATGGGATGATTGTGAAGTTCATTAAGTGAAAATAAGATAAAATATAAGCTGTAAAGTTCCAATTGTGTTTACATATCAGGTGACCATTTTATTATTTTGGTGAAAAAAACAGCGATAGTCTTGCAGGTCGAAGTGAGTTAGACGGTTATGTAATTACTTGCACTCTGTTTCATAGTTGTTTATGAACAATATTACTTTAAAACAAAGAAAATTTAAGCATTTAATTTAATTTTATGATTTCATTTATAATTTTTTGAAAACACCAATTTGTACTGAAATCGTCAATTCCAAGTGACTACTTACTATATTAAAAAAGTAAGCATGAAAAAATAGTTTCATGTGGCGATGTGACAACTCACTGCATTTTGTTTTATTTGACAACTCATTGCTCGAATATGAAGGGATTACATTGTTATCCTCTGGCCTACAATTATGATTTTATCTGACAACCACATCCGTGACCACATCACAGGTACACAAAGTCACGGGTACTCAGGATTGCATGAAATGAATAACATAAAATAATATCACGGGTATCACTTCTTCCATAGTGCCCCAGCATGCATTATCGTCACTAGATCATCTCTAGTTAACCCCTAGTATGATGTCTATAAATAGCGATACCCCCCCAGTATGATGTTTGTTCAAGTCATAACAATAGTAATATATCTACAATTACTATTATTATTTGTTTGTTTATTTTATGAACAATGTCTTCAAGAGGTGCAGGAAGTTCACGCCGGCAAAGAAATCCGAAAGTGTGGCTGCTATCTCCATTTACTTATGACTACAAGAGCGAAAAGTACTCGAGTCCGAAAGATTATTATGCTGGTATCCGAGCAGAATGGGCGTTTAGGGTAACGGAGCAAGAAGGATTGTTTAATGATCTACGTAACTTTGGGGCACCGGTACCTCATCGTCGTTCATTGACCATGGCTAGACGAAATGTGAGTGACTATGAAAAAGCAGTTAGCAGAATTAAGAAGGAGAACAACAGAATGTTGATGCGGAGATGTCGACATTTCATGCTTCAGCTAGCCACCGAAATGGCAGAAGCAAGCAACAGAGATTTGACAGTGATTGAGCGAAATAATGTCTTAAACAATGAAAAATATCTCTCTGACTACTACATGTCAGATGAGGAATGAGAAATCAAACACCTTTATCTTTCATATATGTTTGTATGTTGTGTCGTATCTTCGTTACTGGAGTGTAAGACAATGTTGTTGTTCATCTAACGTACGGATGTATTTCAAGTATTTGTTTTATGAACCTGAAGTTTATGAAATAACTACATTTATAACTACAGATTTATTAGTTCATGACTTTATTGAATTGCAATGAGTTAATGAATGTTCTGGATTAATGAATGGATTAATGTATGTTGAATTATGTGAATACTTAAAACACATAAAACAGAACAGGTAGCTCGGTGAAAAGCTTCCCTTAACTTGGGCTCGTGAAATAGGGATCTTCTACGTAAAGAATTTCAATCTCCATTAGGAAAGAAGAAAGAGTCGCCTTCCAATTCCTGGAAGTCTAGTCAAAATGATGCCTCTGGTAAGGAATGAGGGGTTGACAGAAAACTAAACTTCGGAGGCTGGACAAACAAGCTCAAAGCCAAGTGGTTGGTCTAGTTGGGGGACTAATAAAGTTCAAACAAACAAACTACCGCCTTCAACAACACATAAAACAAAATAGGTAGCTCGGTGAAAAGCTTCCCTTAACTGGGGCTCGTGAAATAGGGATCCTCTACGTAAAGAATTTCAATCTCTATTAGGAAAGAAGAAAGAGTTGCCTTCCAATTCCTGGAAGTCCAGTCAAAATGATGACTCTGGTAAGGAATGGGGGGTTGACAGAAAACTAAACTTCGGGGGCTGGACAAACAAGCTCAAAGCCAAGTGGTTGGTCCAGTTATAATGACGCTGATTTGATATTTTTCGGATTTATACCCAAAGAGAACAACACTTCCGAAATTACTGTGTAACACCATTTTTCTGGACAGATTTGAATGCATCATTTTTCTGGACAGATTTGAATGCACCATGATATTCACAAACATTGGTGGCCAAGTACTCCTACCTAACCCAATTTTCACTCACAAGATCCACCATTATTTTAAAGTTTATTTCAAAAGTTGAGATTGTAAATGTTTCCCAAAATATTACAAATTGAATATTCAAAAGTTGATTTTAACATAATTCCAAATGACAACAAAAATTCAAATAGTCATACTTTTCAATGAAATACAAATAGTTGGTCGTAACAACGAATGATGCATAGCTAAGTGAAACACAACATTGCCTACATAAGCTTCCTTTTTTATTACAGTCTCAATTCAGAAAGTCACATGGCAACAGTGAATTCACTGATTTACCTTACAATGAGCATGCTCTTATTTTGTCCGTATATGTAGATAGGTTGTCAAGTCATGTGACTTGGTGCACAGGCTTTGGTTTTCTCAATTTTTTGCCCGATTTTTTTATTACAGTGACAACTCATTTCTTATTGATATATGTGGGATTCTCAATTCAGAAAGTCACATGGCAATAGTGAATTCACTGATATACCTTACAGTGAGCATGCCCTTATTTTGTCCATATATGCAGATGGACTGTCAAGTCCTGTGACTTGGTGCACAGGCTTTGGTTTTCTCGATTTTTTGCTCGATTTTTTTATTACAGTGACAACTTATTTCTTATTGATATATGTGGGACTCTCAATTCAGAAAGTCACATGGCAACAGTGAATTCACTAATTTACCCTACAGTGAGCATGCCCTTATTTTGTCCATATATGCAGATGGATTGTCAAGTCATGTATAGCGATCCTGGTTTTCCCTTTTTGTATCTGTTGTATCCCGGACTTTGGTTCCGTGGAGTTGGTAGTTGTATCTATCTTATTGTCGTCCTTTGAATCCATTTGTTTGAGTTTTAGGATGTGTTGGGCATGTTTCGAGTAGGTGAGTTGAGCCTTGGTCTAAAATCTTGTTGCTAGGTTTTTGGTCATTCCGCTCGAACGAGTCGTCTAGCACTCGAGCGGAGATTGCACACTCCCAGTATTTTTGTGCTCTGCAAAACTTCTGCAAGCATGTTTTTCATGCTCGGGCGGGTTTCTTTACGCTCGAGCGGTTGCGCTCGAGCAGGTTTGTTGGCGCTCGAGCGGGTAGTGCTTTGTTTGTGAAAGTTTTGGGAGGGGGAAATCTACGCTCGAGCGGACTGGTTTTCACGCTCGAGCGGATGTACTTTATTCTTGTGTCTTGGCGCTCGAGCGGGCATTATTGCGCTCGAGCGGACCCAGATTTTTGTTCTTGACGCTCGAGCGTTGTGTTTTTCGCTCGAGCGGACCTGTCATATATCAGAAGGCAGTTGGGCATTTTTAAATCACTTTTTACAACTTCTCTCTCTCTCTTACTTTTCAAAAACGCCATTTGAGACCTTCTCTCTCTAAAACCTCCACTTCTCTCTAAGTATTGATCTAGCTAGGGTAATCTCTCACCCTTTGGCCTTTGTAAAAAAGGTGTTGATCGTTGAGGGCTACACTTTGATCCAAAAATTTCAGGATTTGGAGCATCTTCATTTTTGTCGTCTCATTCGTTGGGTTTCATCTTTTGAGGTAGGGATTCCTACTCACTCTTATGGGTTTTGACCTAGATATTGAGTTTGTTGTATAAATGATTTTGGGTTTTGGAAACTAGGGTTTCAAATGTATATTTTTGAAAAGAGGGTTTTGATTATTTCGGACCATAAACATGTATTTGGGTTTCAAAATGAGTATGTTGATGTTGTTGGTAATATATGGACTCTTGGAGGCAATATTGAGAATAAGGGAAATTATGCCATGTTTGGGTATATTTGGGTCATTAGTGTAATTAATGTCATTTGGTGAGAAATTGTGGAATTGAGTTGAATATAATGAAATTGGCTCATTATGAGATGGATTAGTGAAGTTGGATTTCTTAATCACTCACTTTTGGAAATATGGATATTTTATCTGTTGGTGCTTTTATTATCTGTTTAGAAATAATTGCTTTGGGCTACCGGTGGAGGGTAGTTTTGATTGTTGTAGACAATGCATGATGATTAGGCAAACTAAAACTAATCAATTGGTTGTGTCATAGAGTATGACGGTTGGCAGAATACATTAACTGTATGTATTGATTGATTATGTATATGACCTTTGTGTATATACGTTGTGTGTGAGAGGAGGAGATAGGGGATGTACTCCATGGTTTAGGGGAAGACAGGGGATGAACCTCTAAACCAGATATCGTTTGGCAGGAGATAGGGGATAGACTCCGTTGATACAGCTCATATGCCTATCAGTTAATGTGTTGATATAGCTTATATGCTTATCTATGGAAGTGTTGATATAGCTCATATGCTTATCTATCGAAGTGTTGATATAGCCAGTATGCTTATCTATTGTGAAATGGGAAATGTTTAATATGAGTCACTACCTCATGTAAATTGTTGGCCAGGTTCTGAGCCGTTGTTGTAAATTGTGAATTTGATAAGAAATGGAAAATGAGATGAGATATGACACTGTGGTCATGTGATGAAAGTGGTATATGAATTGGGTTATGCGAGTCAAACATTTATCAATTGCTAATGTCTTAGTTACTGCTCATGTTGTGTTTAGCATATCTCTACTGGGCGTTGGCTCACCCTTTATGGGACATCATTTTTAGGTGCAGGTAGCATGCCACCTCCAAGGACATAGCTTGGATGGTTATGGGAGTTGAAGACTCTTTTTGATTATTTTGTTTGTATTACATGTATATCAAGCCAAGGGCTTATTTTGTATAGAGTTAGTACTCTTCTTTTTGTAACCAAATGTTGACTTGGAAAGCTGTAAGCCCGTAGGGCATTTGCTTTTGTTGTTAACATGTAATATTGTTGTAAGAACTACTCTGATGAATAGAAAGATGTTGATTTCTCTTACATCATTGCATGTCTAAAATGATGGGTTTTATATATTATTTTGAGGGCGTTACATCATGTGACTTGGTGCACAAGTTTTGGTTTTCTCGATTTTTTGCTCGATTTTTTTATTACAGTGACAACTCATTTCTTATTGATATATGTGGGATTCTCAATTTAGAAAGTCACATGGCAACAGTGAATTCACTGATTTACCTTACAGTGAGCATGCCCTTATTTTGTCCATATATGTAGATGGATTGTCAAGTCATGTGACTTGGTGCACTGGCTTTGGTTTTCTTGATTTTTTGCTCGATTTTTTTATTATAGTGACAACTCATCTCTTATTGATATATGTGGGATTCTCAATTCAGAAAGTCACATGGCAACAGTGAATTCACTGATTTACCTTACAGTGAGCATGCCCTTATTTTGTTCGTATATGCAGATAGATTGTCAAGTCACGTGACTTGGTACACAGTATTTGCTTTTCTCTATTTTTTCATTCTAGTGACAACTCATACCTTGTTCGTATATGTGGGATTGTCATGCAGAGGCATCTTTCTAAAGCCGTTCATAACCAACTATATAAACGACTAAAGATGAAGACACAACCTTACAACTCATTTCGCCCTACGAAATTATCATTCATTTGTTTTAAAAAATTATCATGGCTACACGATTCATGGGAGGGAGTGGGAATCGCAGAGGTGGTAGGAACTTGCAAATGGGTGACAGTTCACGACGAGGAGGGGGAAGGGGACGTGGCGATGCTGAAAACGATTCATGGGAGGGAGTGGGAATACCTGTTTTAGATTATGCTTGTGGTTATCGTGATAGGTTTGGGAAGCGACATTTTTTGATGCCCAAGTATTATCCAGTTCAAAGAGGTTCATGTATGGATCCATCAGATAATCAAACAGGATATGGTTTAGCAGACGCTAGACTTCTGAAGTGGCCCGCACTATTTATAGAGCGAGTGCAAATGGAAAGATTATGTCGGGAAAATCGATTGAAGGTGCCAAAAGCACGTTCTGTTGAGATCCAAAAGGAAGATCCTGATAATGTTGATCGACTATGTGAAAGACTACAACGTGAGATTTCTCAAATGCGTCGTAGGTTAGCCTGCGATATGCAGCTATACATAGTTAAGAAAGATGCCCAGAAGAACAGAACAGAACCAAATGTTGCGGCTATCAAGGGTATCATGGAGGATCTTGAACTTGTCTCTGACACTGAGCTTTTGGATTATTCAGACTCTGAGCCACATGCTGATTTAAGCGCGAATTAGGTGTTAATGTCTACACTTCGGCAATATTATGTCATGCATTAATATGTAATGTCTGTGTTAGACTAAGTGTTTCCGTAATGAGTTTGTCAGATTGTCTACCTAATAATTGTCTGTCTAACTGTTATGTTTATATATTGTGTGTTCAGTTCAGGGTGTCTAGGATGTATGTATTGTGTATTCAGTTCATGGTGTCCAGAATGTATTTTTGTGGGGGACTTATGTCTGTACTACCTATGTAACTGAAAACTGTTACATTTGCAACTTCAGTTATGTTGTTTTCATGCCTGTATGAGTATTTAGTAAATTAGTGACTTCGTATATTATGTATTAAGTTTTATTACAAAAATGTTGACAAGATATATTTTAGGAGAAATACACATTCTCTTAACTTGTTCATCTTCTCAATCGTGAGAACCCAATAATGTAACCATTATTCATTGCATATAACAAATAACGTTCTAATTCTTACAAAAAACTACACTACCAATTGAATAAAACAAATAACCTTTACATTCATTCATTCATTGCACAACATCAGTCTTATGAAATAAGCGAAATCAATTGAATCACAATAACATCAACTCCAACCCAATATTTACATTATATAAGTTCCTGTTCGTAATTAGAATTCAAATTACATACAAGTTACATTACATAGCAAAAAACGGAAAAAGTACCATTCGTTTGTAAAAAATACATCACCAAAATTTGAGATCTTTCTCTTATTCCTTCTTGCTGCAGCTCTCGCGGTGGCCTTCGTCTTCTTGGCCTACTCCACGGTGATCTTCGCATCTCACCCTTCGTCGTTGTTCGTTGGACTGCACAGTGTGTGGGTGTGCTTCAGACTGTAGAGCATGTATATCACCTTCTACCCCAAAACAAAGACAAAAGGAAAAAAAAAAAAAATTTACATGAAAACGACTAGAAAACGGTTTTACTAAACCGGTTTTCTGAATTACATTATCACCTTCTAATCCAAAACAAAGACAAAATAAAATATATATATATATATATATTTAAATGAAAACGGCTTTAGTAAAGCCAAAATAAATTTTTGAATAACACCTTCTAACCCAAAACAAAGACAAAAGAAAAAAATTAAAATTTAACATGAAAACGCCTTTAGTAAACCCAAAAAAAAATTTATGAATTACATTATCACCTTCTAACCCAAAACAAAAAATAAAAAAAATTTACATGAAAACGGCTTTAGTAAAGACAAAAAAAAATTCAAAATTACACCTTCTAACCCAAAACAAAGACAAAAGAAAAAAAAAATTTAATAAATTACATTATCACCAAAACAATGACAATAGAAAAAAAAAATTAATAAAAAAAAATTAAAAATTAAATGAACAGTGAAAGCGTGGTTTCAATCCACGCTTGTTGTGGTGAACAGTGAAAGCGTGGTTTCAATCCACGCTTCTTGTATTGAACATTGAAAGTGTGATTCACAATCACGTTTTCTTCAGAAAACAAACTTAAACAATATGCACAGTGAAAGCGTGGTTTAGAAAAACGACATGCACAGTGAAAGCGTGCTTTCTTCAGAAAAACGACATGCACAGTGAAAGCGTGGTTTGGAATCACGTTTTCTTCAGAAAAAAAATTTATGTTAAAAGCGTGGTTTGCAACCACGCTTTCTTAATTAAAAGCGTGGTTTCTAATAGCGCTTTCACTGTTCATCAAATTTTTGGCCCCAAGCAGTGAAAGCGTGATTTGTAATAGCACTTTATCCTAGTTTGGGAATTCCGTCCAAACTAGGCCTAGTTTGGGAATTAAGATGATAAATTGGCTTAATATGGGAAAAGCCTCCAGAGAAGAGGCAACAGCCACATGTTGGAGTTCACCGCTTTCGTTTGTTGCACATTCAGAATTCTTGGAGAAACCATTGAGCCAGCAAATAGAGGTCAAGTGGTTCCATTTGTCTGTTGCAAAGCGTTAGAAATGAAGCAAGCAGCACCATTACACCACTGCGAGCAACAACGTTATACCACTGTTACATGCTTTTTTAAATAGCAACAACGTTATACCACTGTTACATGCTTTTTTAAATAGGTTATAGATAATAAAAAAAAAAAAGAAGAGGAGTGATGAAGTGAAGCATGTATAGTAAATTTGTTCAGATTTTAAATAAATAAGTGAATATTATTTTTGATGTTTATATTTTTAATTATATCAATTTTAAATTTTAATTTTCAATTTTTAATTTTGTGTCAATTTGGTCCAATTAATAATATCGTTAGTGTTTTTGATGAAAATGATTGCTGAATTTATTCATATTAACTCACCGAGTTGAACAAATTTATTATTTTGTCCCTAAAAGAATGGCATATGTCATTTATATGCATATTTGTCATTAAAAAAATGCTAACAATTAGGGCAAATTGCACTATTAGTCTCTATTTTGGCTATTGTGTCATTTTAGTTTTTTTAATTTCAATTGAATCGATTTTAACCTTGAATTTTTTTATTTTGTCTCAAATTGGTCCAATTGATAGCATGTTAGATTGAGTTCAATTTATTTTTTTATATTTATTTTGTGCATTTTAAAAAATTTTGGACGTATATTGACATTTTTTGTTTTTTCAAAAAATGACATTACATAGCTTGAAATTTTTTTGGTTTAGTAACATTTCTTAAAATGTCATAAAATATTTGTTTATGACACTTTTCACTTAATTTCATTAAAAGTAACTTACATTTATCTAGTTTAGTGACATTTTTAAAAAATATCATTACTACTAAAGTTTAGTGGCATCTTTTGATAAATGTCATTAAAACAATTTCTTGTGTCATTCTTTTATAAAATGCCATAAAATTGATGCTATTAAATCACATTTTTGCTGTAGTAAAGTGGCACTTTTTTATTGAAATGCCACTAGAGCCCTTGTATGTTTGTGGTTCTGTGACATTTTTTTAAAGCATGCCACCAAATATTCTTTTTGTGACATTTTTTAAAAACATGCCACTAGTATAGTGTCACTAAAATGCGTTTTTGTTGTAGTGCAACATGTCCAAATCCACAAATAATGATATCGTCCTGCAAATCATCTGTCTGGAAACAACAAGCCAAGGAAATCAGCAATCAATACATTTAGTGGATATTTCAGTGTAATGGCAACACCAACCCAATATCACAAACAGACAATGCATCCCATTGTTAGATGTATGGCTACACCAGTTCATTATACACGATTTAAAATTATTGAATAAAGATTTAGTACATCCTAGGTACAGTTGGACATACTAGATTCAGGAGATTGGAATAGATTTAATAACGGATCATATCTTATGCAAATATTGCAAGACCTAATTTATTTTAGTGCAGAGACTTTAGGGCGGCCAGTGGTTATTCACCACCTTCATCGATCATCATCAAATATTTTTGCATGAACTCAAAATGGCAAGACTTCGAGAAGGAATTTAAACCCAAAATACCAACTGCAAGTGAGTCAGTGTTTACCAAATATTTCTCAAATACACATGCACAGCAAGTTTGTTGAAACCTAAGACCAAAACAAAGTTCATACACATGCACGGTGCAAAATTTAAAAAGGCTTCATGATGTTGACAGAGAGACTTTTGAGAGCACATCACAAATATTTCCCCACATTTTGGTGCAATAACTAATAAAAATGCTTACGATATATAGTTGGAATGATCACTAGAAAATCTAGGTTCCATTTTCCTAACCAAGCTGAGTTTGGAAAGCTAAGCTACCCGGTAAGCCAATCTTGATTGACAAATCATATCCATAACTAACATAGTACCCGGATTTATGGAAGCAGAGGAATGAAATCATTTTTAACGAGTCACAGGTGGATTTCGAAAAGTTGTGTGATCTTATCAAAACACGGATTGCATAGTGGTTCAGAGCCTCTAGTCCTTCCTTTTGTTATTCAGTTGGTGATTTGGTGTTTAACTTGCAAAATGTGAAATTCTGCATCATGCACTGAGGGTTTAAACTGTGTACTGCTGGTTTTGGGTGTTGTTTCTGTTCTGGTGCAGTTGATTTAGAGGGTGTTCTGTTCTGATGTGTTGTACTGTTGTGCCTGCTCTTTTTGCTGATGTGCTCCAAACTCCAAGTTTGCTCATGGCTGTGTGCTGTTGTGTCTGATCTGTTTTCATCTGTTTTGTTGCTATGTTGGTTTAAACAATCTTGGTGCTTGGATTGGATGAAGGGCTGCTATAGTTCAAGGCAATGTGTTTGGTATGACTGCTGGGTTGTTGTAATTCAGGGTAATGTAGCTCAAGGCAAATCTGATCTGCCTGTTCTGTTTTGGTGCTTGAAGGGCTGCTCTGATCTCTAATATGTTTTGATCTGTTTTGCTGCTGTGTTGGTTTAAACAATCTTGGTGCTTGGATTGGATGAAGGGCTGTGGTAGTTCAAGGCAATGTGTTTGGTATGACTGTTGGGCTGTTGTAATTCAGGGTATTGTAGCTCAAGGCAAATCTGATCTGCCTGTTCTGATTGGTGCCTAATGGAGTGCTGTATTGTCTGTTCTGGTTTCAGGTGTTGTAGTGCCTTATTTTTCTGGTTTTTCTGGTTTTTTTGCTCTGTTTGTTTTGCTCGTTGGTTTCTCACCAACTACGAGGTTGGAGCTTGTTTTAGCTCCAAGCTCCTCTTTATTGATGTAAATTTTCATATATTTCATCAATAAAGTCTCCTTTTTGCCGATAAAAAAAAAACTAACATAGTACCCATAAACCACATATTATTATCTAGTGGAAAATAATAAATAAATAAAGGAATTGAATTTTGTAAACCACCAATATAAATGTTCACTCAGATCTCATAAAACTTGAAATTATGAATTCTACCTCACTCTCTACAGGTAACAAACTCCACACATCATCAAAACGAGAGGCTAGTAACTGGTCTCCAGCAGCTAACCATGGGGTAAGGGCCATTGATACCCCAACCACAAGAAACAGCAAAGATGACATCTGAGAAGACATTATACCCTGCAAAAAAGGCCAATTAGCAAACAATTACTTGTGCTAACAATACTAATGGTAATAGTTACCATTTATATTGTTTTATTTTATTTATCTAGTGTGGGAATACCAGTCCTGCACAGTTTATTTATCTACTGTTATGCGTTGAAGTTCACCAAAAAAAATAAAATAAAATTTTTTGGAAAAGGGGAACCGAAAGGGGAAAAAAAGACCTAAAAGAATAAAATGATAGCATGAATTTCAGTCAATAATACTAGCTTCCATGTCAATGCACCACCATAGATTTGCTTTAACTCCCGTTCACAACATCAGACTCTCAACAGCACTCCAGTACTGTGATCCTTTAAACATAAAAGAACCCAAGGTCCACCCAATCTTGGTGGCCTATGTAACTTGGTCTAAATAAAGCCCACATCATCTTCAGACCTTGCAATGCTCAACCGACATAAATTTAGTACCATATCACTTTCATATACTTTTGAACGAGTATTAAGTACTTATGCTGGTGCATTCTACTAATCAAAGACAATTGATATGGCATATCATCATTGCATAATGGATAATCCATAATGGATAACTCGGATATGGGTGTAGGTGCAAGTATGTGTCTAGGTGTCGGATTTATCTAATTCTCATGTCCAAGAACACCACAACATGACTAGATTTCATATTTAACATTTTCTTTTTATTTTGTTTTTTTTTAGTATTTCATAGAATGGTATTTGCAACCAAAAATTGAGCATTTTATGAATGAAATGGAAGTCTAATGCATAGTGATATAGTAAACTCAAACCATTCAGACATTCTTGTTTGATGCATGTCCAACTAGACATATCAGATGAATTTCCCATACGGAACCCTTATCGTTACACATGTGGCATGTCTATGTATCGGACACATCCATGTGGCTTGTCAAATTATTAATTATTATTTTTTGCAAGACATGTTGGGAACACTTCACAGACACATGTCCTATGTCTGGATAAGTCTCTTAGAAAACTGATTTAGGGTCAATGTAAATATATGGAAACGGGGGAGAGAAGTGAAAAAAAAAAAAAAAATTACACCCACATATAACATTGATGCTTCTCATATCTTTGTGCCCTAACTTAATATTCATATACATAGCAAATAAAAATATATATAAGAAAATTCCGTATCCCCCCGTCTTCGTATCTTAATTTTTTGAAAATTTCATGCCCATGTCCGTACTCATGTCCAGGTCTCTTAGGCTACCACTGTGAAACCTAAAAAGATACATGAAAGCACTTCACTTTCAAAATCAAAGATGGTAGAAGAATAGCTAGAATGCTTTGCAATCATAATAATAGTAAGTGTTACAAACTCAACTGGGATATCAAATCCATTCATACATTAGCACCTTATTGATAAACAAATCCAACCAAATGGAAAACAACAAATCTAAATTTTTTACTTTAAGTTCATATAATGGAAATCCATCTCTTAGGCTGTGTTTGGATCGGGGATCCATGATCCAAACACAGCCTTAGTAGATGCATAATACACATAGAAAGTCCTGGGTGCCTAAAATTTTGGATATTAAGTTTTAGGAGACCTAAACCTCCCAGATTGTCCTAAAATGAATTTTCCTTGAGTATCAACTTTAAGGTCCTTCCGTATCAACTTTAAGGTGAATATACAAAGCAGACACCTTTTAGCTATGACACGTATGCATATATGCACACTTAAAGAAGTAATTTATGTCTCACCAAACATGAATCCTACTGTATGGATTACAAACTTCGATGCATTTGTAACCACAATATACTTTAGTTCATTGATATTCTATATATATGATTCTCATGTTTGCCTAGTTAGAAACCATATTCATATTAAATAATGCTGACTCACTGAAAATAGAATTAAATCAAGCCTTTATTATGTGGGCCCACATACATGTTTGAATCCAATACCCAGGAATTAGTAAAATTAAACAAACAAACCAAAACAAAGAAAGATGCTTAGCTGCATAAACTATCAATGATCAGACAGTAAAATTTGCAAGAAAAATACTTAGTTCATAGAGAGGAAAACCTGATTAACAGCTTCACCAAAAGCCACAAATGCAAACTCTCCACCCGGAGCAAGTAGAAGACCAACTCTTATTGCAGATATGATCGAAATACCAAAAAGTCTACCTACTACAGCAACCAATATAGTCTTGCCACCAATTACAAGAGCTAATGTCCATATAATTACTGGAAATTTTGAAACAAGAAGTTTCAGATCAATAAAGATTCCAACCTGAAACCCAAAGAACAATGACCGTTAACCAGAGGTATCAGAGTAAACTATTCATGTTCATTAATACTGTGATCATATCAATCTGTTAAAATTCATAGCATTCTACCTGTATGGACAAGAGTAATTTTTTCATTGCTTCTGTAAGAAGACTAGATCTTATAGAAAGAAAAAGTAATTTAATAATTAAATTTGACAATAAATGAATCTTATAGAAAGAAGTAATTTCCTACCATCATGAAGAACAGACCCAATATAAGGCCACGATATGGAGCAATATCTGATTCAACCTGTAAAGAAAATTCCATATTCGCAAGAAGCAAACCAGCCAAAAATGCTCCCAATGCCATGGAAAGGCCATCCTGTTCCATTCATAATAAAAAATGCATACACTTAACACTAGAATGATATAAAAAAGTAAAACTTAATAACACATCAGCGTACCCTAGATGTAAGGAGACTAGTCCCCAGAATAACAAGGAGCGTATCTGCAGAGAATATCTCAGCATTTTGATTTTCCTCAACTTGCTTATAAATCGGCCAAAGCAGCTGAAAATTAGCATAAGAATGACTAATGAATTTCACAAACACAAGAAATTTGAAAATCCTTGGCTTGTGCACAGTCAAAAGCTATGCCATGGTTATGCGTAAACTCAAGTAGACAACATCATGATTTTTATCTTTGATACAGCATACTTTTTTTTTGATCGGCAAAAAGAAGACTTTATTGATGAATATATAAAAAGTACATCGATAAAGAGGAGCTTGGAGCTAAAACAAGCTTCAACCTCCTAGTTGGTGAGAAACCAACGAGCACAACAATCACAGGAAACATAAACCAGAAAACCAGAAAATAAGGCACAAACAGATCACTCCCTACAACATCCCTACAAAGCAGAATAGCAGCACTTCGAGGCAGAAAAACAGACCAGGCATAGAAGATTATTTAAACTACATTCATCCTTCAACCAATCCAAGCACCAAGATTATTTAAACCACCACAACAGCAAGACTGATCAGACAGATCAGAGCACAACAGCAAGCAGCCATGCACCAGAGCAGAACAACACCCAGATATAACAGAAAAATAGCAGAACACAGGTTACCACCCTCAGTGCAAGATACAGAATTTCACATTTTGCAAATTGAACACCAAATCATCAACTGAATAACAAAAGGAAGGGGTAGAGGCTCTGAACCACAATGCAATCCGTGTTTTGATAAGATCACACAACTTCTCGAAATCCAACTATGACTCATTAAAAATGATTTCATTCCTCTTCTTCCATAAGGACCAAAGCACTGCCAGTGGGATTAGCTTCCAGATTGCCTTCAATCTGTTGTTGCATCTAAACCCAGTCCACTATTGAATAAGACCAACCACTGAACCCGGCTGCACCCATGATACACCCCACCATCCAATAATATGAGACCAAACTCTCTAACTGAACGTGCAGCACAGCAGCACATGAGACACAGTTTCCCTTTCATCCCTGCAAAATACGCAGTTAACATCAGAATTGGCACTTAGAATTCCAATTCTATGTAAGTACGTGGCAGTCTTGATCCTCCCTTTCCATGCTAGCCAAGCAAAAAATTTCACTTTCGGAGGTGCAACATTCTTCCAGATGAGATCCACCACTTTTGCAAGCATAGTAGATGGTGACTCCTTCCACTTGTAGGCAGACGAAACAGTAAAGGTGCCAGACTTGTCTGCAGCCCAAGACAACCTATCTAACATACCATTCCTGAGCTCTGGAGCAGTTTGTAGCACCATCTTCATCCTCCTCAACTCTTCAAGTTCCCATTGGAACAATGCTCTTTTGAAAGACAAATTCCACTCCTCATTTCCAATACTCCTGCTCTTAATCACTGCCATTGATATACCTTTATGCAAAGACAAAGAGAATAATCTAGGAAATAAATTCTTTAAACAGTATCTACCAACCCATTGATCCAGCCAAAAACTTATGAGCCTCCTGTCCGCAACATTAATCTTTGAATTGGCTTTAAATACCTCCAGCAGCTCTGGGCACTTAACAGCAACCCTCAAGATGTCCCTCCACACCATAGAACATCTGGAATTTGCATCTTGATCTGGCTACCTAGACCCACCCTGCTGTGGGTACTTGCTAAGAATCACTTGTTTCCAAATAGAGTCAGCTTCGCTCCCAAATCTCCACCACCATTTGAGAAGAAGACATTCATTCATGATTCTAACCTTTCTAACACCAAGACCCCCGTTACTTTTTCTTTGAGTAATTTCCTCCCACTTTACCATATGAATTTTCCTTCTAAGTTCATCACCCCCCCAA
This sequence comes from Camellia sinensis, assembly GCF_004153795.1. Classification (NCBI taxonomy): domain Eukaryota; kingdom Viridiplantae; phylum Streptophyta; class Magnoliopsida; order Ericales; family Theaceae; genus Camellia; species Camellia sinensis. The sequence continues at coordinate 1,237,348 of NW_021024849.1, forward strand.
AGAAATCTGGACTAAATTCTATCAATCTCCTTGGCTACCCTTTCAAGCATTCTAAACAAAGATAAGTAATACACTGGTAGTGAAGATAACACAGACTTGATTATTGTCAACTGACCAGCGAAGGAAAGAAGCCTACGCTTCCAGGAAGCAAGTTTTGATTTGAAATTATCAATGACAGGTTGCCAAGACCTTCTCCTCCTTGGATTAGCCCCCAATGGCATCCCTAAATACTTCAAAGGTAACCTATGATGCAAACAGTTCAGAATGGCAGCAAACTCTATGGTAAGGTCTTCAGTAATGCCAACACCACACGCTACGCTCTTGTGATAATTTATCTTCAACCCAGACATGATTTCAAAACATCTCAATATTCTTTTAATATTAAGCACCTCCTCCCTCTTCGCCTCACAAAACAAGATTGTGTCATCAGCAAATTGTAAGTGAGTAATAGTAAGATCATTTGAACCAACTGATGCACCCTTGATCAATCCAGCCTAGACAGCTCTATGAATCAGAATATTCAGGCCCTCAGCTACAATGTTAAAGAGAAAGGGGGATAAGGGATCACCTTGTCTAAGTCCCCTTTGAGGACTAAACTCAACTGTAGGGATCCATTCACCAGAATAGAGATTTTAGCAGTTGAGTCACATTCCTTCATCCATTTGATCCATCTTGATCCAAAACCAAAGTTTGATAACATGGAGAAGAGGAACTCCCAATTTATTGAGTCATATGCTTTCTCGAAATCAAGCTTTAGGACAAGCCCTTTCTTTTGCTTCTTCTTCCAATCATCAATAATCTCATTAGCAATCAGAATACTTCTACCCCCTATAAAAGCTGATTGAGACTCACTAATGATCTTAGGTAAAACAACTTTGAGTCTACTGGATAGAACTTTGGAAAGCACTTTGTGCAATGATCCAATAAGACTGATAGGCCTAAAATCACTGAGAGAAGAAGGATTTTCATTCTTTGGAAGCAAGGCTACAAAGGAACTATTAATACCAAGGACCAACTTTGAGTTGGTATGGAACTCACTCATGAACTGCATCACATCCCCTTTAATTATTTGCCAACACTTTTGTAACATCATCAGGTTAAAACCATCAGGGCCAAGTGCCTTATTCCCATCACAATTCTTAAGAGCTGCCACAACTTCAGATTCTGTGAACTCAGCTTCCAAAGCAACACGCGCCTCTTCATCTCCAATGGACTTGAAAGGACCATATAAACTTGGCCTATTAGACCATGATTCTGAAAACTGCCTCTGAAAGTGATTGAACACTTCGGTTCTTATTTCCAAAGGATCTTCAGTCAAGACTCCATTAACCTCAATTGAGCATAGTGCATTCCTATTCCTTCTCGTGGAGGCCATAACATGGAAAAATTTAGTATTTCTATCACCTTTTAATATCCAGTTAGCTCTAGACTTTTGCAACCATAGCCATTCAACCATTTTACTCAACTTCCATGCTTCACCTTTTAGCTCCCTAAGTGTAGATCTCTTTGCATCAGTGAGTAATCTTTGTTAAGCTACCAAATCCAGGACATGTATCTCCTCCTCCAGTTGCTTGAGTTTAAAGTCCACCTTGCCAAGCACCTCAATGTTCCATCGTTTCAATGCTGCTTTAAGTAACCTCAGTTTCATTATACATTTGAAACCAGCCTAGCCATTTACATGAGATTCAGCCCAAATTTTCTGCACAAAATTCTTAAAATTCGGATGAAGACACCAGGCATTAAGAGACCTAAATGGCTTTGGACCCCAATCTCTTTCATCTTCCATCATTAAAATAGGACAATGATCCGAGAGCCTTCTTGGTAAACCCCACAGTTTGAAGTTAAATTTCTGCAACCAATCTGGACTGAGTAAAAATCTGTCCAGCCTACTCCGTTTGACACCATTCTGAGAGTTACACCAAGTGAATTTTCTCCCCAACATTGGTAAGTCACACACTTCAAGCTTATCGATTAACTCGTTAAAATCCTTCATGCCACCACACCTTTGTGAACAACCCACCCTTTTAGATAAGTTCCTAACCTCATTAAAATCACCCCCCAAGCACCAAGGATTGATAAAACTTTCCTTTAAATTCATCAAAGTTTCCCATAATCCCTTCCTAATAGCACCATCAGTCGGGCCATAAACATTCACAATAACACAATCTAGACTTGAAAAAAGAGTGCCAGACAAAAGGATAAAATACCTGTTGCAACAGTAATCCAGAAGTTGAAACACTTGTGGATTCTAGACACACAGTAGTCCACCAGCTGCACCCTCTAAGTCCACAGCCATATAATCCATCTGATCCCCAGGCCAACAAGATTTGACAAATTCCTCAGTTATAGTAGGTCTCTTTGTTTCCTGAAACAGTGCTACATCCACCTTCCTTTCAAATAGCAGTTTTTTTGATTTTTCTCCTTTTAATGGACTTGCCTAACCCTCTAACGTTCCAAGATAAGAGCTTCATTAAAACAAATTTACACACCAAAAAACTCCACAGCAGATACAGATTATTCTGCCTTGCTACCCCTTTGACCCAGCACCTCCTTATCCCTAGCTTCTAGTTCCATCAATTTACTAATTACTTCATCATCCTTGCCTTTACATTTCAGCCCAAGCAACTTCCCTATCTTCAGAGACCTTTCAGCCTCAGTAAGGAGCAACTGACCAGAACCCGATTTGCTTGCCATGGATAAAGAAATAGCTGCAGCAGCCGACCTAAATATAACCCCTTTCTTGAAGTTCAACACTGATCTAACCCCTATTTGTATGTTTCCTTTTCTCTTCCTCTGGTACTTCACCATTCCTTTACCTTTCTCTTTTGTGGTATTTTTCCTTTTTTGATCGACCACTACCGTGTAGCATGTCACTGCTCCGTAGGTCTCCTTAGCCACACTGTCATGGGTTACCTTGCCCTTACTGTTTTGGGCCTCCTCCTCCTCTGTTAGCTGATCCTTTGGATCACTTAACTCAGAAAGTCTATGGCCCAGATTATTACCACACTGTAAGACATGGGCCTTACTTAATAACACCTCTATATTAAGCCCAAGTGCATCTTTTTCTGGCCCACTAAGACTCTTCATAAAACCAGGAGTAACAACATCATCTTCTAAAATCAGATTACCATGATTTTGAACTGGAACAGGAGTTGGCCCTGATAAGATTGACTGAAACCCGCAAGCTTCACCTCCACCTCTAAATTGCTTCTGCAAGCAGTCCAGCTGACCTATCGACATGATAGTCTCCTTAACCCTAGACACGCTTAGCTCCCTCAGTTGTCCATCATTGTCTGGAAGGTCATCATAGCCTACCCTTGGCCCCCTTACCTCCATAGCACCTGTGTTGTCCAGCTCACCACCAACGTGGCCCTCCACATCAGCCTCATCTTCACCCTTCTTGTTCCCCACAACGGATCCCTGCTCTCCTGTTCCTCACCATTTGAATTTGAATTTTCCGTTTGGGGCTGTTCACTGCAACATTTGCATTGCTTGTGTATCACCTCCGAAATCACCACCTGTTCTTCACAAACCTTGACTGGGAAATCGATCCCCTTGCATCGCAGAATAATTGTTGTGTTTATGGACTCCATGCACTTAGTAGCAATTCTCACCTTTCCGCTGTGAAGAGACATCATTCTGGATGTGTTCTCATCAATGCCTGTGACTTCCCCCCATGCCCTTCCAATGCTACTGAACGTTTTGCTGCTCCAGAGATTCAGGGGAACCCCATAGCAAGTGAGCCATACAGATCTTTCTTGATCAAGAATCATCCCCTGCTGCCATACCTTGACTGATTTGCTCCATGACTGAATCCACCCCTCCATTGATTTGAGCTTCTCTTTCATAGTATCTGTTGATTCAAACGTTAGCACAACATCTCTCCCCCCTCCATCTCTAACGTAAACATTACCCAATCCTCTGTTCTTCAATTCCTCTTTGAACTCCACTGCAAGAATTTGAGATTTCAATCGAACAATCACATTGTCATACAGCCATCCATTGCCCTCCTCGTAAGCTTGTATAATGATGTTTGAATTTGTGACCAGCCTTGGACCACTCAATACTTGAGCATACGACTTTCCCCTTTGTACCATAGTTGGAACTCTACTGGTTATGGCAATAGCCTTTCTTCCAACTGATGTGGTTACTGATTTCTGGTTATCCTCCATACCTTGAGCAAAATCTACTATCTTCACTTTCAGAGCTCTGTTATCACACCAAATGCCATGAGCTTTTTGAACCGCCATATTCGCCGCCACTTGACACGTGTACCGGACAAACCCAAATCTTGATCGAGTCAACTTTCTCCTTTTATTAGGGATGAACACATCCTTCACTATCCCATAATTGGTGAATATGTTATACAACCCTTTGGGATCCATAGATTCGGGTAGATTATCCACAAAAATCGTATGGATCTCATTACCCAGATCTGAATTTCTTCCTCCCTTACCACCATGCTTACGCAGAATCGGTTTCCACCCTCTATCTTCCATGCTCAATAAAGTGGTCAATCGTCTGCTGGCCAATCTCCAGCAACCCTTACCAAAAACTCTCGCTCTGCTGGCCAATCGTCTTCTCTTCTAATATTTCATGAGTATTCATGAGTATTCTTTTGATACAGCACACTGATGATGCATGATGATATGCTTTATCAAAATTTCTTGAAAGAAGGATACTTGTTGAGAAGTTAATGATATAAATTGCATCATCAGGCATAAAATGTGGTTTCATCACTTAGGATGCCATATTTATGTTCAGCAACACATAAAACTCAGCAAGCGCCCTCTAGCAATTATGGTAGTAATTGCAACAATGGCCTTCACAGCAGCTAATCCAAGAGCTTCAGCAATTGCTTATAAACCAACCTAAAAATGATGGAAAAATTACCCACAGCAACAACAGAAGAAGCAATAGCATTGCCAGAAACAACTATACTTGCAGTTGCAGCTATCCTACACAAGCTCAAAAGTGAAACAATCTTCAATAGTTATTCATTTAACTTTCCCAGGTAGGAAACAAATATAGTTAAGCATCATCTGCCCAACAGTGACTGCAGAAGAAAGGGTGATGTGGCAGTTGGCTGTTCATCAATACATGTGGTATGATAACCTAAAATTTTAAGAATCAGTAAGAACTTTTACACCCCCCCTAGATGAATTTGGTGAAATAACGTATGAATATCAGCAAAACCAGAACAGCCAAATCTTGGAGGAAAAGAAAAAATAAATATGAAGAGAATAAAAAACAATAGTTCAAAAGAGACACAAACACAATCAAATCAGGTAATATAACTGACAAAAAAATCATCAAGGGACAAACTATGAAGGTGCAATCACATATGATAATTAAGGAACAAATACAGACTAATAACTTATTAGCACACACATTATCTTTATTTCTGCTAATTTAAGCATCTTAAATGTATGTCTTAGACTACAACACCTAAACGGTGGAAATGGTGCAAAAGCATTATATTAGAACTGTGTTCTACATTACACAGGTGTATGTAGTTCCAAAATGTTCACCTTTAAGACACAGAATTATGGCACAGTACAGTTGTACAGTATCAGAAGACACTGTAAATTCCACCAAAAAGCAATTCATTCACTTCATAACATCCAAGGTCAACATAATTTTTGAGACCACACACGTACCTGGAAAAAAAAAAATGTAGCCCGTCCATGGCGTGACGTGGTCTCACCTCATTCCTGCAATACCTGCAGAAAAAATACAATAAAATAAAATAAGCTATTATAAAATTATTCAACTGCCTAATAAAAGCGTATCAACCAACAAATTTTGAGTCCTGACTACTTGATCCTAATGGAACAAAGTGGAATAAGAACAAAAAATGGGATAGCGTGAGAACTTACAAAGCTGCTCATTAACTGTTACCTGAAGGACAACAGCAGTGGAAGATAATGCTAGGCCATTCCCAATGACAATTGTAGCAAGACCGGGCTGACCAGCAACAAAGCAAGAAACTAAGCCAACCACCACTGCGGTCACCAAGACCTGCATTTGTTGTGCACAATAAAAAAAAAAAAAAACTAAACTAAGATTCAAATACATTGATGCACATAAAAGTGCTGGCTTGTGGTAAAACACAAGTGATAATATTTGAAAAACAAGTTTTCCAATCACCTGAGCAGAGCCCAAACCAAAAGCATATTTCTTCATAGAACTCAGTCTTTCAATGGAAAGCTGCAAAATGAAGACAAAATGCTTAGCTTTTCTTTTTGTTATTAGCAGATCAAATGTCATGGCAAATAGTTGTCTTAGAGAATCTGACTTCAAGGTTTGATGGATTCTACCTCCAGGCCAATATTAAACATCAAGAAAACAACTCCAAATTCAGCTATTGCCTTTGTTGCATGTACATGACGAATAATAGAGAGACCATAAGGTCCAATCAAGATGCCAGCAGTCAAATATCCAAGAACAGGACTGCCTAAACATTGCAATTTGCAACAGATAAAAAAGACACATTATCAATGAAACAAATAAAACTCCAAACACATATTAGAAGAAGAAAATGGCCAGAAAATACATGCAGATGATGGCTGAGTTCAAGAACAGTATGATTGTTGTTATCAAATTCATTAAATTGTACTCCTAACAATTATAGAGTTCTTCTTCTAGAATAAGTTTGCAAAAGCATAATCAATAATAAACAAGGATACTGAAACATGAGCTATGAAATGCCAAGCAGAAAAGTCTGGATATAAAAAAGTTCTGATAGTGGCATTTTGTATGTCATCCTTGTGCAGGAGCCATGCTAATCCTCTACGTACCATTTCAAATTTATCTAATACTGTATAGGAAACAATCATGAAGTGTATATACCTTATATATCCAAACATGAAATCATGCCACATGCTGCAACCATCTTACACTAAAGAAGAAGTCAAAGATGAGGCTTCAATTTAACTACTACAATAATAGCTCATGAGATTCAGTTACCTCCAGGGATTTTTTGGAATATAGGCACATATATGACACTTGCAAGCAGCAACCACGACATGTCAAAAAGAGAAGCTTCCTCCTCATTTACCTAAAAAAAATAAAAAATAAAAAAAGAATACTAAATCATGTAAACCAAAACAAAAAGTAAAATAAAATCCTAAACAAATTAGTAGTATGGAATACTAGGTTCTGAGGGCAAACAGAGAAAGCAAGGGAATTTCAAGCACATGACTCTTGATGAGGAATCATCTCCATTAGTTTCTTAACTCTCTTAGGCAATTTCCGTATTTGACGAAACAAAGGCTTTGTATTTGATGAGACTTCGTCAATACTAGCGGTAATGATGTTTGGTTGCAGAAATAGCTGGTTAATTCTCTCTGCCCGATTGGTGTAAAAGGCAATCCTGTCATAAATCAAAAAATAAACTTTTGTATCAGACATAGAAATCTAATAAATGTTCACAGATCCTGCTACCAGAAATAATTGATGATTAGAATCTAAAATTAGTAACACCTGTCAACTAATATTCAAAGGGATACATGTAATAAATATTACAGTAAAAAGGATCATAGACATAGAAATTCATCTTTGAAAAGGTTGCATATACAGCATTAAATGGTGAACCTTCCCTCATCAAATCCTTTTGTAAATCTTGCTTTTTTGTTTGAGCCATGTTCTTTGACTTTTCTGAATCTATTTCACTATCTTTTGATGACTCTAAACTTATTTTTCCATTTTCTTGATCACTATCTGAAGATAAACTTTTTGGTTCTTCAAAACTCTGGCAGATACATCAAATTGGGTACCTGGTAAAAGCACAGTAACCAAAGAAGCAGCGTCAATTTGCACATCTATTTTTCAATAACAACACCACCTGAATTTCCTCGAATCAACTTTCCCTCCTCAACCAATTCGTCCTCACTTTGGTTTACAGTAGTTTCCGTACTATCAACATAAGAAACGGAGATATCTTTTTCCGCACTTTGTAAGGCAATCTAGGCACTATGTAACATAATACAGAGGGAATAGAAAAACATATAAGAAGACTCAAAGGGAGGGAAAACTCCAAAAAAATTGCCATGTTTTCCTGCTAAGTCTACCATTTTTAAAACACTTACCACAAGTGCACGAGTCTACTCCCAAAAATACATCTCTTAATTATGCTTCATAAAATTAGTAAGATACTCAAGTACTCTAAAACCTCCAACATTCCACATTTTTGCTAAATTTGAATTTTGATGCAAAAGGTGAGTCCAACCTTAACTAAAAGTTATGATCTTAACGAATCAATTCCCAAAACCTTGACTCTAAAATACACATGAACCTATCATTCAAGGACCACTACTTCCTTAGAAAATTTATTTGTAATAGACATCCCTCATTAATACCTCTTCATTTTATTGGAAACCCATCAAACCCATTTCATAAACAAACCACATAAGCAATACAAGAGATGAAACTTTTAATACATTTGTTTGAACTATCAACAGCCATTACGTGAAGACTTAACTAACGTACCAAAACCAACCCTTCGAGCAATTAAAATAAATAAATAAAAAAACCCAATAGTTAGGGAGAATATTATATGCAACCCTTAAGGTGTAGCATATTGAAACGGATTCTTTTTTCTCATGGATTTTTCAAAACGTGAATGGTTACAACTCTTGAGTCTAGCCATTAGTGTGGAAACTTACGTCGAAGTGGGGCACATAAGCTCTAAGTCTCAAGCAATTTTTGTATGGATTTTTATGCACAAGTCAAAACATTTAGATACCAAACAATCAATCTTGACAAAGCTCACATTCTTTATCATTTTACTTGTTGGTTCAACCATTTAATATTTATAGAAATACATAATACAAATATTCTCTCTTTTATTCTTTGTTTTTAAAAGTTTGATACATATTCCTTCATGATTTTTCCTTCTTTTTTTTTTTTTTTTGGTCACCAGAGTTTCAGGCCTTGCTCGAACTAATTTCTTGGGTGCATAGAATTCTCCCACTCCATACATATCATGCAATTACCAGGCCAAAACATTGGGAGTAGATCATCACCACCTTGCATAGTTTGGACTTGTATCTTTTAACAATAGTGAAGAGAGAGATGGTGCAAAGTAGAGATGGGGAGGGACTGGAGGAGTTTGGGGGGTTCCGATGGCTTGGGTTTGGGTTGATTAGGGTGTTAGGTTGGATGGGGTTGGAAGGAGCTTGTGTAGGAGAGGTAGACGAGAGTAGCGTGAGGAAGTGATGGAAATGGATGGAGAGGGGTTTCAATTGGTGGAGGAGGGAAGGGACAGGTGGGTGAGGGGTTGGTGGTGACATGCAAGGTGTTGGGGTTGGTCAAGGAGGGAGGAAATTGGTTGTATGGGACTCAGTGACTAGATTTCCAAAGCAAAGGGAACGAAAAATGAAGAAGAGAAGGATATTTTGTTAAATCATGTCACGCCCTCAAAATAACCCATTATATATATATATCATTGACATGCATTCTTTAAAGAAAACAATTTATTAAGTCATTCATCAGAGTATTACTAAATAAAAGGATTACATGTAACATCGAATAAAATGCCCTACAGGCTTACATCTTTCCAAGCCAACACTTGGATACAAAAATATGAGTTCTAACTCAATACAAGAAAAGCCCTAGGCTTGAATGTTTACATGTACTAATAAATAAAGACAATTATCTAAAGGTAGTCTTCTTCAATCCAGAAGCCAAACCCTCCCAAGCTAAGTCCTTGGAGGTAGTTTATCACCTGAACCTGAAAATGATGTTCCCATAAAGGGTGAGCCACAGCCCAGTAGAAATATACTAAACCACATATAAGCAATGAATAAAGCAATAGCATTCAACAAATGGTTAACCAAGATAATCAATTACTTTATTTTACAATCTCATGACACTATTGTCTAAGATACGTTCTACTTTCCAACTTTATCAACATGGCTCAGAACCTGGCCAAACTTACAACAGTGAATCACATATATCATATTCACATCCTTCCAATATCAACAAACAAATGAGACTCAAGCTCAAATAAATCAAAACACTTCATACTTCCAGATTGATACACATTTTAGTGCTGTATCAATAAAACACTTCTATATAAATAAGCACACATAAAAGTGATGCTAATGGAGCCCATCCCCTATCTCCTCCCAAACAAAATCCGGTTTAGAGGTCCATCCCCTAACTTCCCCTAAACCGTGGAGTACATCCCCTATCTCCTCCCACACAAAACAATATAAATGCAAATGCACATGCAATGCTCAATCAATACACGTATTATCTGTATCAATGCCACAGTCAAAAGTAATGACTTAACCAATGTGATTAGTTTCAGTTATTCCTAATCCACATGCAATATCTACAACAATCACGACTATCCTCCACCGATAGCCCAAAACAGTTATTTCTAAACTGAAAATAACTATGTCAACAATTCAATAGACAAATGATTCAAATTATCCAACTACGCCATTTAATCAATGAATTCCCCAATTCCATGAATTAAACCATCTTTTCCCAACTCCATGAATTAATTATACAAATTAATTTAATAATACAACTAGGGTTTTTCCCAAAATTATGAAGAGAATACGTGAAATTCGATCGGAGAGATTGGGAAAGCAGATTTGATATTACCATAATAGCAGATCAGAGAGACGAAGAGTGCCCAAATACCAATGTGCTCCAAATCGCCAATTGTTCAGATTAAATGAAAGCCCTCGACTCCCTCTATCTTTTTAATAAAGCAACTAGGGTAGAAACACACTCTAAACAGATCAAACCTAAGAGAGAAGGTGAGTAGGGAGAGAGAGAAGTCGGACCTTAGGGTTTGGAATCTAAAAAGATGACAAAAACTGATTAAAAACCCGCTGCTGCGTATATAAACTGGACAAGCTCGCTCGAGCGAAGACTTGGTCGCTTGAGCCACCAGACACAAAAAACTACGCTCGAGCCAAGGAAGCCTTGCTCGAGCCAACAACCCAAAAGCTCGCTCGAGCGAAAGAAAACTCGATCGAGCGAAGAACTCAAATCCTCAGGTCTGTAACCAGACTCACGCTCGAGCGAAGTAACTATCGCTCGAGTGAAGAACGAACTAACTAGCTCGAGCGAAGAAAATCTCGCTCGAGCCAAGAATGCAGAGCTACAGGTCCATACTGGACGCCATCTCTCGCTCGAGCGACCAAACCCCAGCTCGAGCGAAGAACCAAAAACGACATCTCGCTCGAGCGACCACTACTCGCTCGAGCGAAGAACCAAAATTCTGGACAGCAACACTTGGTTTCTAAACCCAACCAACCTGAAACGAACCTGCCCAACACATCCTATAATTCCAAACGAGAAAATAAAGGGCAACAACAACAATTATACAGTGACAGAATCTACGGAACCTAAGTCCGGATACAATAATCAAATGGGAAAAGACCGGGGTCGCTATAAATCAAATAGGCGATTGCCACCTTTTTATATTTACTTTTCACCTTCTCATTTTAGTTGTAATTATAAAAAAATTTCTCATTGATTTATTAATTGCAGCCCTAATGTCCTTGGGATGTAGTTCCCCAAATTGAAATTACTAAATTACACTATCCTGATGATATTTGTCCCTCCTCTTAGGCATATGTATATAAACAATCCAACTGAAACCAATCATCTAAGATACTTGTCCCCAAAAATATAGCATTTATAAGATAAATTTTACAAGTATATAATATACACATATAAAGGAAATGTTACTATGCACATCCCTTATCATAAGAACGTTACTCGAAAAACAAAGTACAGTTCGTTAGGTCAAAATTAACCAAGTGTAAAAAGCTGCATGTTTAGATAGGAAATCAAAAGTGACAATAGTGAAAAAAACTTTCTTTGTTTTTTTGTGAGAAACATTTATGTATATTTTGCAAGAAATTGAAAAGGAACTTACCATGTTGCTATGGATTGTAAACAAAATTTAGCAATCTTACATTTTCCAACATTATCATGATAAATTTATCATGCAAACAAACAAAGGAAGAAAAATTCAAAAGTTTCCCTTTCTCACACTACCCACTACTTCAATTCTAAAGTTTTGCACTAATCTTTCATGATTGCTAGGAAAGCCACCACGCTTAGAGGGAAGATAATAATTCATGGATTCTCTTGGCATCAATATACTTAGGAAAAAGGATACGAAAATTCATTTTTTAAGCATAAGCTTCACGTCGACTACTTTTTACCTAAAATTTAAAATCATATACTTTAATTCTTTTTAGCTTTTCAAAGTTGTTTTGTTGGTTAGAGTCATTTTCTCGTTATCTTGTCAACTGCTCATGCTTAAAGAAGGATACAAGTGAAGTTCAAGCACTATTTGATTAGGATTTTTGGAAGTATTTCTATTGTATGTGAACTACGTTCGCTTTTCAATACATACATACATATATATATATATATATATATATTTAAAAACCAATCAAACAAAAGATTTAATTCAATATCAATTCATTGTGATGGAAGCATACCTCCTCACATCAAGAGCAACAAATGGAATAAGTCATTTTGAAAGAAGTTGCGCAATGATCTAAAAGAACAATAGAAGGAAATACTACTCTTAGACAAAACATGATACATACATCCATACATAAACTACATTTTTTTTTTGGGTAAGAATCTGTAAATAAACTACATTAAAAATAGATCCACCACAACAAATGATTTAAAACAAATTCATAAAAAAAAAAATGCAAATACTGACAATACTTATATTCAGGAGTTTGGAATAGATTTAATAATGGATCATATCTTATACAAATATTGCAAGACCTAACTTATTTTACTGCACAGACTTTATGGCAGCCAGTGGTTCTTCACCACCTTCATCCATCATGATCAAATATTTTTGCATGAACTCAAAATGGCAAGACTTCGAGAAGGAATATAGACACAAAATACCAAATGCAAGCGAGTCAGTGTTTACCAAAGATTTCTCAAATGCATAAGCATAGTGAGTTTATTGAAACCCAAGACCAAAACAAAATTCATACACATACACAGTTCAAAATTAAAAAAGGCTTCATGATGTTGACACAAAGACTTTTGAGAGCACATCATAAATATTTCCCCACATTCTGGTACAATAACTAATAAAAATGCTTATGATTCATTTTTTTTAATTTATTTATTTGCCCCTCCCATGATATAGTTAGAATGATCACTAGAAAATCTATGCTCCATTTTCCTAACCAAGCTAAGTTTGAAAAGCCAAGCTACCTGGTAAGCCAATCCTGATTGACAAATCGTATCCATAACTAAAATAGTACCCATAAACTACAAATTATTATCTAGTGGAAATAAATAAATAAATAAAGGAATTAAATTATGTAAACCACCAATATAAATGCTCACTCGGATATCGTAGAACTTGAAATTATGAATTCTACCTCACTCTCTACAGGTAACAAACTCCGCACATCATGCAGCTCAAAACGAGAGGCTAGTAACGGCCTCCAGCAGCTAACCATGGGGTGAGGGCCATTGATACCCCTACCACAAGAAACAGCAAAGATGACATCTAAGAAGACAATATACCCTGCAAAAAAGGCCAATTAGCAAATAGTTAGCTGTGCTAACAATACTAATGGTAATAGTTACCATCTATAATGTTTTGTTTTATTTATCTAGTGTGGGAATACCAGTCTTGCACAGTTTATTTATGTATTGTTATGTATTAAAGTTCACAAAATATATATATGTGTGTGTGGTGAAAAAGAGGAACCAAAAGGGAAAAATGGGACCTAAAATAATAACAGGATAGCATGAATTGCAGTCAATAATACTGGCTTCCATGTCAGTGCACCACCACAGATTTGCTTCGACTCCCATTCACAGCGATCCAGTCCTGTGATCCTTTAAACATAAAAGAACCTAAGGTTCACCCAATCTTGGTGGCCTCACATCATTTTCAAACCTTGCAATGCAAAACTGACCTAATTTAGTACTTGTAGCAACCCTCACCTTACTCTTGTCATACTTGCATACATTCATGCATGATTTTGTCTTGTTATGTTGTTTGCAAGTTTTGCCTTGCCTTGTTTTGTTTAAGTGTTGCTTGCATGATTTTGTTCCTTGCTTGGTGTGTAGTCAAGGTCATCTTGAGCTTAGTTCACCTCTGAACCTTTGTACTTAGAACTGTTTTGGAACCACTTGGTCGACCCCCATCTTCACCCCGGGCATGTTTGCCGAGATGTTTTGCACTTAGTGATCCTTGTCCTTGGGCAGGTATGGCCTAGACCGAGGTGTGGCACACCCAGGACAAGGTGTGGCACAGCTTAGTCAAGTGTCGTCCTCCCTAACCGATGTATTTGTTACCCTGTTGCCAAAGCTTTGACTTTAGCCGATGTCATTACTTGCCAATGTGCCTTGCCTTAGCTTGCTGCATACGTTTTGTCATAGACTTGTCTTATCAATCAATCACCTTTTGAGTTGAACCAACCCGGTAGCGCCACGTGTCTGAGCTGATTGTTAAGACAGCCGGCAGGCCTAGAAACAAATCATTTTGTCTCAAATCTTTGCCTTTAGAGAGAGAAGCTCTAGAGAAAAGAGGAGAAGTTCTTGAGTGAGAATAGATATTCCAAGCTTGATCTTCGAGGTTTGAACCGTTGGGTTCGAGTTTTGAGGTTAGAATCTTGATCTACTCTGGTTGTTGTTATTGATCATCTAGCTACATTGCATGATCGAATTTGTTTTGCATGTCATGCATCGATTTGAAGTTGGTTTCGGAAGAGAAAGATAGTATTCGTGTGTTCTTGAAGAAAAGTCTCGTTTTGATCCGAAAGTTTGGAACAAGAACCATGTTTTTGTGTTCGTTCTTGCATGATGTTCTTGTATGGGTACCCAGGTCCATGTTTTGAACTCATGGCATGAAATCTCAGATTTTTGTAACAAGTTATGATCTTTGCATTCATCTTCTTCATGATCATGTTCATCATGTTCTTCATGTTCTTCAAAGGGAAACCCAGGTTTTCCCGACCTTGCTTTTGAATGTGGCCATCGGGACCACACCTCGGCAAGGAGGTGTGGGACCTCGGTAAAGACCTGGTTGGTACCCAATGTGTTTTCATGAGACGGAAACAGTGTTTAAACTCCCAGCATGTTTTGCTTTGTTATTAACTTGGATTTGGTGAGAATGCCGGGATCATTTGCATGCATGTAAAGCTTGTTTTGAGAATGTGATTGCCATGTGATTGTAGGTCCTTGATCTTTGCTTTGAACCTACACCCGAGGAGATCTAAGTGAGTGGTATTTTTAATAAAGCTATGTTATACTGTTTTGATAAATCTTGCTTTGCTTTGTTTTGACGAAAGTATTTGTTAAGCATGAATGAATAGCTTTGTTTTGATGTATCAAGTATAAGCTTTGTTTTGATGTCATCCTTGAAAAGTCCCTTGTGCTGGAGGACTCTAAACTTTCGTAGCACTAAGTATAAAAGGATACGGTCCTTTCTTGGAAAGACTATCGTGTTAAAGCGGGCTACGGGCCTAAGTAACACAAGACTATCGTGTTAAAGTGGGCTACAGGCCTAAGTAACACACGACCATCGTGTTAAAAAGAGCTACGGGCTTAAGTAACACAAGTCCCTTGTGCTGGAGGACTATAAACTTTTGCAGTACCTTCGACTAATCGATTACGGATCGTTGTAGACACCCCATTTTTGACCGTCCTCAAGACTTGGACGTCACCGTTTGAACACCCGGTGATCATCCATGTTTGTGTTCGTTTGGAGTTCCCGGAGGTCTCGGCTACGCGCCCTGCCTCAGGATCTCCGAACTCGACCGTTTTGTGTCTGGTTTTGCACCAAACACTTGTGTTTTGCCTTGGAAGGGCAGGGAATGCCTTGTGAGGCATCCCCACACACCACCGGCAGTGGCTAGATGCCACCGGCTGGTTTTTGCTTCCATCGGCAATGAATATTGCCGGTCGGCACTATTTGTTGCCGGTCGGCACTCAATTTTGCCAAAATGGCATCTTTGGCCGGCCGACTACTGTGCATCTGTTTTTGCAGATATTTTGTCATAGCTGTCTTGCATTTGGCTCCCCTCCATACACGTGTATGGAGGGATCTCTCTCTTTAGAAGCTTGTCTTGTAAGCTTTACAAGACAAAAGGCTCTATAAGAGAGAGCCTTCTCTCTTGGCTTGAAGGTTAGACACTTGAGACACTTTAGCTATTTTTAGACAGCCATTTTAGAGTTTTGAGTTCTGGGGTTAGAATCCATACACTTTCTATCTCTATATCTCCCTCTTGTGTGTGTTTAAGTGTGTTTGTGTCTTACTATTGCACACAAACACATAGTGTTTCACCTTCACTTAGCTACTGAGGTTCTAAGAGGTTGGTTTTGAAGTTTTGGAGCTGTTTTCAACCTAAAAGGAGCTGTTGGAGCATCATTGTTAAGGGGGGCTTCAAGGGTAAGAATCTAGTCTCATTATTCTCCATTTTTGCATCTTGTTTTTGCCTATCTTAGAACTGTTTTTGTGCTTAGTGTATAACATAAAAAAGTTCTATTTTTAGGCCCTCTAAATTGTTTGTTCAGAGTGTTTTGTGGTTTGGAGGTGTTTGACCCCTCTTAGGTCTTGAAAGGCCCCATTTTGTGCTATTTTGTGCAAGTTTCGAGACTTTGGTGTTTGGGCCTCTTCACCACTGAAATCTTGAGGGATTTCAGTGGTGGAGATGGTGCCTTGAAGTCTCCAAAAGGGGAGGGCCACCCCCTCTCCTTATTGTCCTTGAAATGGACCATTTTTGGCCTCTTGAGGGAGCATCTAGCTAAGCTTCATGTTGGCCATGCCTTGGCTATTTTTTATGTCTATTATATCATAATATGCCTCTGTTTATTGTTGGTTTTGGCACACCATGCACGCTTAGCATACCTACCATGTAATGCCTTGTTATTGCCTTAATATGCCTTAGGTTGTTAGCCTTTGTTCAAGCATGTTTTAGACTTAGTCTTGTGAAGCTTTTGTGCATATTTTGCCATGCTTTAGGTCTGTCCATAGTTGTTTGGGTCGGATTTGGCATGCTTAGTATAGCCCCTTTGCATTCCGGCTTGTTGGCCTTAAGTGTGTGAATGTATAGGATGACATTTTTGCATTGATTTAGTGATTTGGAACCATCCATCATGTCATTTCAGTCCCCTTTGCATGCCTATATGTTTGCCTCGGATGCATCTTTAATGCTTTGAAAGCTTGTGTAGCATGCTCCATGTTTTGGCATTTATGCATGCCTTTGAATTTGAGCCACTTAGATGCCATCTAAGAATCCCCTTTGCATGGTCTAGGTCTGTCTTGAACCTATTTTAAGTTCTCTTAGCCTTGTGAGGCTTGGTTGGCTTAGCCATGGTTCAAGTCCCTTTGACTTGCTTCAAGTACTTGGGCCATTCATTGCATGCTTAGTCTATTTTGTTTGCTTGGTTTGACACCATCTTAGCATGATTTTCAGAGCTTATGTTGCATGCTAATTGTCCATGATTGCCTCATTCAAATGTGCTTGAGGATTGCCTCATTTGTGCCTAAGTGTTGGCCCTTTAACATGTGCATGTGTGTATGTGTTTTAGTCCTTTATTTTGGTCACTTTGGCTACTGTTTTGGGCCTATTTAGAGTTGCCTAAATCATGTATAAGTCCATCTTTTCACCCATTTGCATTGCCTCATGTTTGCTTGTATGCTTGCATAAGTGCCTTGCCATGCCATGTTGCATCCTTAGCTTGTATACCTAGGTTGCATTGCATCTTGCATGCATGCCTTGTTCCTTGACTTGGTGATAGGAATTAGGCCTCGGTTTGTTTGATTGGTTTGCATTGCATTTAACCTGAAAGTTGCACACTTGATCACTTGGGCCACCATGCATGGAAATGCGTGATTGGTGGTCCGAGAATCGAGACACATGCCCCTTTGAGTCATTACCATGATAAAGGACATGATTAGTGCATATATGCTTGAATTGTATTGCTATGCAAGTTCTGTCCTCTGCTGCTGTGAGTTGCAGGTTTTGCAGGCATTCTTTGCCGACCAGCAGTATATATGGCCGACCGGCAGTAAATCACCAGCTGATGAATTAATTTTGTGCCGGTGATCAAAATTCACTGCCGGTGGCAATCCTATTCAGCCGGTGGCACTCCTCAATGTCCAGAGAAGCAGTCCTGAGGTTTTGGCAGCCTCCAGAGGAGTAAAGGAAGGAAAACAGAGGCAGACTAAGCATGGCCGTGCACTTCCGAGCAGGACCCGAGCGTGCGCTGTGTCTGGCTCTCCTCCCGAGGCAGTTTACTGCTTTTTTCTAGTTTAAATTAGTTTGTTAACAGATTAGGTAATTTGTAATATTTAATTAGCTTGCGTAGTTAATCAATTTGTATTATTTATTTGGTCCCTCTGAGCGAGGGCAAATCTGTAATAAGTGTGCGTGAGTGTGCGTATGTCTTCCAACCTCACGTCTTTCTTCCCTTTTATTTACCTGCTTATAATGGTAGATTAGGGCATTTTTCGAATTAGCATACCTTATGCTATGCATGCGTGCATTCATGCATTCGTATTACATGCATCAGGCTCGGTACATCACGCTAACTGCATTTGTATTTCGATTCCAAATTGAATACGTGCATCAATTAATTGCATTTCACATGCCATGCTTAGGTTAGCTGAGCCTACTTTGATTGCATCCTGTATGTGTTGCATTAGGCAATTCAACATGAGCTAGGACATGCATGTTTGCTAACAAGTTCATTGTTTTGGCATGGAGTACGACGTAAGTATTTATGTTTTAGCATATCGCATGCGTGTGAATGATATCATGACAGCATGCTTACCATGTGGCTAGATGCTTATGTGAGATAAACTGTTTGAATGCCTGTGGGTGAAGGTTGGATTGTTTGAGTTGGAAAAACTCGTTGAAATCCGTGTTTTAGCCTACTTGCGAGTAGCAAAATCCAAAGCTTTTTTTTTTTTAAAACAAACGGATATGCAATGCTTATTTCCAAATCAGGCAATCTAGTCTATACTTGTTTGTTGTGCGCATAACATAGTAATTCTAGGCTAATAACCGGAATAAGAACACATAACGTTTTCAAAAACGGACATCATGGTTAGTAGAGGCTGATCTTCGGATCGGGCGAGAGGGGGTGCTCATAGCTGACCTTTCCCAATCATACCCAAGCTCCCGAGCCGAGACAACTCCGGTGATGACGGACATGTGGCCTTCGGCACCGAGTCAGGGTTTCCTAAATTTCTCCATAAAAAATATTTAGGTGGCGACTCTGTATCTGGCAAAGCAGTCTATGTTTGGCACTTCTTTTTCTAAAAATCTGTTTCTCAAAACGATTTGCCGGATTTGGACTCTTTGGTTCAGATTAAGAACCGTGACAAAAAAATCGAGTCCGAGCTGTAGCACGAGGGCCCCACGCGGGCGCGTCTACAATCGTGCAGTCCTTGTTTTGCCACTGACGGTTTACCGCGTGGATTTGTTTGTTCGGAGAGCTTGATTTGTGTTTTTCCGATGCCAGTAAGCATCCCTTGAGACTTGTAAGACTTGATAGATTAATACGGTTCATCTCTTGCTTTGATAAAGTTTTGATGTGTTTTGCTCTGAAAGGACCTCGGCTAATATTCGCATGGTCTTAGCATGTTCTGTTTGGAAAAGACTTCGGCTATATTCATGTAAAACCTTTATTACTAGTACCATTCACTGAGTATCCAAGCTCACCCTCTCTATATATATGTAGGTGATGAGCAGGATGGCGGCGACGCCTAGATGTGTTTTGCAAAGCTTGTTTTGGATTCTTGTCATGTCGGCTTGACTTGTTCTATGTCGAAAAATTTGTATTTACGTCGGCGAATCTTGAAGATTATGCTTCTTTGGCTTGTAATCATTGTATTTGCACATGTCGGCTCTAGAAGCCTTTTGATCAAGATTCTGATATGTATTTATTATCAACCGAATGAGAAACTATGTCATGTATGTCATTACATTTGATCTATGCACTGCTCTTATGGACCACTTGTATTTTAGATTATTGCTTCCGCATTTGTGAGCCCCCTATACCTATACTCTGATTGTGTGTTAAACTTTGAAAGTTGGCCTTCGGTAATCTCGGATTACTGGCCATTACGGCACCAAACTACTAGGGGCGGTTTGGGGTCGTGACAGAATGGTATCAGAGCACAAGTTCCTCAGTATACGTTATTCACACACTTTGAGTCCTGAAGAGCATAGTATTTCCCTTAGAAAGATGTTAGGATTGCATCATGGTGCTTGCTATTTGAACGAGGTGTGCATTGTCTTGACATATCTATTTGTTACTTGTCTACGTGGTTATTTGCTTATTTGTTTTAAAGTCACACTTTGCATGCTCATAGCATCATGAGGAGAGGTAGACCTCCAATTGGCCGGGATCAGCCCGAAGACAGATTGGACAGACTGGAAAGATTAGTTGAAGGTTTGGCCCACGAGTTGAGGCAAACAAGACAGCAGTACGCTAGTGCCATGTCGACTCAGGCCGAGCAGACCAACGGCCGAAATGTAGTTCCGCCTCCACCTCCTCCAGTGCCACAAGTTCCTCCGCAGCCAACCTTATATGGGGATGGCACGATAGCTTTGATCAGGGAGTTCAAGAAAATGAAACCACCGAGATTTTCTGGGGGTATAGAGCCAATGAAGGCTGAGGCGTGGGTTTTGGAAATGGAAAAGTTGTTCGAGATCTTTCCTAGCACCGACGCTCAGAAGGTGACGTTGGCAGCATTCACGTTAGATGATGACGCTCGCAGATGGTGGATGATGGTTCGAGAAAGCAATCCAGATTTGACCTGGACCCAATTCTTAGAGTTGTTCTACAACAAACATTTTCCCCTAAGTGTTCGAAACCGCAAGGCTACCGAATTTCAGACTTTGACGCAAGGCAACCGAACAGTGGCGGAATACGACCGCGCTTTTACTGAATTGGCGAGGTTTGCACCTCACATGGCCAACGATGAATACATGAAGGCCAGGAAGTTCGAGAGTTGGCTTCGCGGACCGATTCAAGACCGGGTTAACTTGCACAATATGCCGACTTACGTCGAAGTGTTGGACAAAGCCATTCAGGCCGAAGCTAACCTGAATCGATACCAGAGCTCAAGGGAGAACCAGCGAAAGAGACAGAACTATGACAATCGCCGAGCACAGCTGGGCACCAAGAAGAAGACGAACATGGGTAGTGCTGGTAACCAAAGGCAGGAAAGTAATGCTAAACCGACGTGTTCGGATTGTGGGAAGCAACATTTGGGGTCTGTCGTCGGATTTCTGGAGCTTGTTATGAATGTGGCGAAATGGGTCATTATGTGAAAGATTGCCCTAAGACAAAGGCTGATACCAACAAGAAAGGTGAGAATATCTCGGGTTCCGTCCAGAAGGGTAATGTTGGAAAAGGGCAGATGAGACAGGGCAGAGTATTTGCGCTAGTACTAGGAGACACTCAGAATGCTGAGACAGTGGTGTCAGGTATACTCCTAATTTGCTCCCAAAATGCCTATATGTTGATTGATTCGGGTTCTACGCATTCGTTTGTATCTGCTAAGTTTGCCGAGAAGATTAATAGAGAACTAGAACCCCTTGATTATGTATTATCTGTGTCTACTCCATCTGGGAGATCTATGATTGTTGTATCCATCTATAGAGCATGTGTTGTTGTGATTGAGAATGTTGAATTGTTAGTAGATTTAATGGCTCTGGACATAACTCATTTTGATGTTATACTGGGAATGGATTGGTTAGTCGCGAATCATGCATCTATTAATTGTGTTTCGAAAAGTGTCACACTAAGACCCCCAAACCTAGCCGAGGTTATTTTCCAGGGTAAAGGGATAGTGCCCCCACCTTACTTGATTTCGTCCATTAAGGCCTATAAGTTAATTCAGAAAGGGTGCCGAGGCTACTTGTGTAGTATACTGGGTGATCAGAATGGAAATGTTAATTTAGCCGACATCCTAGTTGTTAATGAATTCCCCGACATCTTCCTGAACGAATTGCCTGGCCATTTAGCCGATAGAGAGATAGAGTTTACTGTTGATATCATGCCGGGAACCCAGCCGATCTCCAAAACACCCTACAGGATGGCCCCAGCTAAACTTAGGGAATTGAAACTGCAATTACAAGAATTGTTGGATAAGGGATTTATTAGGCCGAGCACTTCACCATGGGGAGCACCTGTTTTATTTGTTAAGAAAAAGGATGGCACACTCCGTCTTTGTATCGATTACAGAGAACTTAATAAGGTCACCATTAAGAACAAATACCCATTACCTAGGATTGATGATTTGCTTGACCAATTACAAGGAGCACGAGTCTTTTCTAAGATTGACCTTAGGTCTGGTTACCACCAGCTTAAAGTTGAAGCCGAAGATGTTGAGAAGACTGCTTTTCGGACAAGATATGGCCATTACGAGTTGTTAGTAATGCCTTTTGGAGTGACCAATGCCCCTGCTGCATTTATGGATTTAATGAACAGAGTCTTCAAGCCATATTTAGATGAGTTTGTAGTTGTCTTCATTGATGATATATTGATCTATTCCAAGAGTAAAGCTGAACATGAAAGTCATTTGAGACTTGCCTTACAGATTTTGAGAAACCGGAAGTTGTATGCTAAGTTTAACAAGTGTGAGTTTTGGCTTTCCACTATTTCATTTTTGGGCCATGTGATTGATGAGGAGGGTATTTCGGTCGATCCTAGTAAAATTGAAGCCGTTGTGAATTGGTCGAGGCTGGCTAATGTGTCTGAGGTTCGTAGTTTTCTGGGATTGGCAGGTTATTACAGGAAGTTTGTAAGGGACTTCTCAAGGATTGCAATTCCATTGACAAAACTGACTAAGAAGGGAGCGGCTTACGAATGGACTGAGGATAGGGAATTTGCTTTCCAGGAGTTGAAGACGAGGTTAGTCTCAGCGCCAATTCTTGTACTGCCATCAGGTAATGAAGAGTTTCAAGTTTATAGTGATGCTTCACATAAGGGTTTGGGTTGTGTATTAATGCAAAGGAGTAAGGTCATAGCATATGCATCTCGTCAGTTGAAGCCACATGAAAAGAGTTATCCTACCCATGATTTAGAACTAGCAGCCGTAGTATTTGCTTTAAAGATTTGGCGTCACTATTTGTATGGAGCTTCTTGTCAGGTTTTTACAGATCATAAGAGTTTAAAGTACCTGTTCACTCAGAAGGAATTGAATTTGAGACAGAGAAGGTGGCTTGAGTTGTTGAAAGACTATGATATGCAAATTCAATATCACCCAGGTAAAGCTAACAGCGTGGCCGACGCTTTGAGCAGGAAGTCAGATGGAAATTTGGCGTGTTTGACCATGATAGCAGTGAAGCCGACTATTATTGAGGAAGTGAAGACCAGACAGATGGAGGATAAATTTCTCAAGAAAGTGATTGATGAGTTCGCCACCAAGCCGAGGCCAGGATACGCCATTGAAGATCAAGTGCTCAAGTTTGAAGGAAGGTTATGCGTGGCCGACATCCCAGAGTTAAAAAGGAAGATTTTGAAAGAAGCCCACAACTCCAAATTTGCCGTTCATCCAGGAAGCACCAAGATGTATCAAGATGTGAGGCGGACCTTCTGGTGGCCAAATATGAAAAGAGAGATAGCTGAGTTCGTATTCAAGTGTCTGTGTTGTCAGCAAGTGAAGGCAGAACACCAGAGACCAGCAGGACTTCTATAACCCTTGTCAATTCTTGAGTGGAAATGGGAACACATCTCCATGGATTTTGTGGTGGGTTTGCCGAGGACGCAAAGAGGTATGGATTCAATTTGGGTTATCGTTGACAGGTTAACTAAGTCGGCACACTTCTTGCCAGTTAAAACTACGTTCAATGCCGAACGACTTGCCGAACTGTATATGAATGAGATTATTAGACTTCACGGTGTGCCGGTGTCCATTGTATCAGACCGAGATTCGAAATTCGTTTCTAGATTTTGGCAGAGCCTGCAAGGAGCCTTGGGGACTGAGTTGAGGTTTAGCACAGCTTTTCACCCACAGACTGATGGGCAAACGGAAAGAACCATTCAGACACTTGAGGATATGCTCAGAATGTGTGTATTGGATTTCAAGGGAAGTTGGGAATCGCATTTGCCATTAGTAGAATTCGCATACAACAACAGTTATCAAGCCAGCATTAAAATGGCGCCATACGAAGCTTTGTATGGAAGGGAGTGCAGGTCGCCGATATGTTGGACCGAGGTGGGAGATACAGCTATAATTGGCCCCGAGTTAGTTCAAGGAATGACCGAAAAGACTAAGCTCATTCAGCAGAGGATTAGAACCGCGCAGAGTCGACAGAAGAGTTATGTAGACCAGAGGAGAAGGGAGCTAGAATTCGAGGTTGGGGATCATGTATTTCTGAGGATCTCGCCGATGACAGGAGTTTCAAGATTTGGAAAGAAAGGTAAATTAGCACCCCGATATATTGGACCGTTTGAAATTCTTGAGAGAATTAACCCCGTTGCCTACAAACTTGCTTCGCTGCCAGATTTAAGCCAAGTCCACAATGTGTTTCATGTTTCGATGTTGAGGAAATACATCCGAGATCTACTACATATAATTGATCATTCTGGGATTACGTTTAATGAGGATTTGGGCTACGAGGAGAAACTAATGAGGATTATTGACAGGCAAGTGAGGCAGTTGAGAAACAAATCGATACCAATGGTAAAGGTCGAATGGAAGGAGCATTATGGCACAGAAGCCACGTGGGAAAAGGAAGAGGATGTGAGGATGTGAGGATCCGTTATCCGGAATTGTTTATAGAGCAAGGTAACTTAAGTTTGGGGACCAAACTTCTTTAAGGGGGGTAGACTGTAGCAACCCTCACCTTACTCTTGTCATACTTGCATACATTCATGCATGATTTTGTCTTGTTATGTTGTTTGCAAGTTTTGCCTTGCCTTGTTTTGTTTAAGTGTTGTTTGCATGATTTTGTTCCTTGCTTGGTGTGTAGCCGAGGTCATCTTGAGCTTAGTTCACCTCTGAACCTTTGTACTTAGAACTGTTTTGGAACCACTTGGTCGACCCCCATCTTCACCTCGGGCATGTTTGCCGAGATGTTTTGCACTTAGTGATCCTTGTCTTTGGGCAGGTATGGCCTAGACCGAGGTGTGGCACACCTAGGCCAAGGTGTGGCACAGCTTAGTCAAGTGTCGTCCTCCCTAACCGATGTATTTGTTACCCTGTTGCCGAAGCTTTGACTTTAGCCGATGTCATTACTTGCCGATGTGCCTTGCCTTAGCTTACTGCATACGCTTTGTCTAGACTTGTCTTATCAATCAATCACCTTTTGAGTTGAACCAACCCGGTAGCGCCACGTGTCCGAGCTGATTGTTAAGACAGCCGGCAGACCTAGAAACAAATCATTTTGTCTCAAATCTTTGCCTTTAGAGAGAGAAGCTCTAGAGAGAGAGGAGGAGAAGTTCTTGAGTGGGAATAGATCTTCCAAGCTTGATCTTCGAGGTTTGAACCGTTGGATTCGAGTTGTGAGGTTAGAATCTTAATCTATTCTGGCTGTTGTTATTGATCATCTAGCTACATTGCATGATCGAATTTGTTTTGCATGTCATGCATCGATTTGAAGTTGGTTTTGATAGTCCCGAGGCGTTACTACA
>NW_021024849.1:1269137-1293951 GCF_004153795.1 Camellia sinensis
CCAAAAAACTAAACAGTGGACATTTGTAACATAAATTTTGAAATGTGTTGAAACATTTCATGTTTTAAAATTTGTGTCTACAAATTCTGGCACGCCTAGTGGACTTATTTCTCCTCCCATCTTTTGAAGAACAAAATATATATATACTAGCGTATGCCCGTGCCTGAAGGCACGGTGTAAATAATGTTAGGATTATAATATAATTGTAATCGCAACACTATTTAAATTTAAGATAAAATGCAATTAATAAATATATTTAATAGACTACACTCTACAATTCAAAACAAATCAAATATAAAAAAATAATAAATATAAATATCTAATAATGCACACCACCCAGTACTCTATAAATTTAAAAGAAATTAAAATTAAAATACACACCAGTTAGTATTACTGTTGCCAATCAAATTCTAACTACATAAGAAAAACAAACATATGAGTCTTTATAAACAACAAAGACCAAAGCTGGATCTAATACTTAATGCACCCCTCAAATTGGATTTACTGACAATTTTTTCTACTTTAAAAAATGTTGTCACTAATAAATTTTATTTATTGACAGATTACAAAAATATATTTTATAAAGATGCTTTTGAGATATTACTTATCATCTCCAAAAACATATGTTATAAACAGATGCTCATTTTAAAAGATGTTTTAAACATACTTATAAACAGATGTAATTTTTGACAGAAGTAATTTTTACTTCTTATAAAAACATGTTTTATAAAAATGATATTACATGGAGTGTAGTAATTTTTGATCAGATGTTTTAAAAATGAGCAGATGTTTTGTAAAAATTCAAAATTCCCAAAGTAATATTACTTCAAAATTTTGAATTAATGGATTCTGAATTTTTATAAAACAGATGTTTTGAATTCAAAAATTAAAATTTTGAAATCAAAAATTAATGAGATGGAGTGCAATAATTTTACAAAAACATCATCAAAATTGAGTGCAGTAATACTCTGCTCCATTTTTGTTCAAAAATTACTCCATTTTTGTTCAAACATCTGTTCAAAATTACATCTGTAAAATCAAAATTACAATGTTTTTATAAAAAATTTTGAATTCAAAAATTACTGCACTCCATTTTTATAAAAACATCTTCAAACATCCGCTCATTATAAAAATTCAAAATTCCCAAAGCATGTTTTACTTCTTAAAAATGGATTTCTGCAATGTCTTGATTTCATTGATAGACAATCAGCTTGTTGATAGACAATGTCTTGATTTTCATTGAAACAGGCCCATGCTATTCCTGCCTCTCCATTTTTGCACTCCATGCTCCATCTACCACACATGTATATAACTGGGAAACAGAATTTAAAAAGAAGGTTATTAGCAAGAAGACCACAATTCTCTGTATTTCCATCTTTTTCCAAAGATATCAGTAAGACATTCTAAGATATTATCATTGGAAAACATGAATGCACAGTTAGTCCAATGTTGATGAATCTCATTAGCAATTGAAAATAGTTCTGCTCTATTGTCACTCTTTTCATTATGGAAGACCACACTATTTCGCTGCCTCCAAATGCCCATAGCAAGGCAATAGATTGAACAATCATGTCCCTTCTTTAATCATTGTAACCCATTGATCCACCATGTTTAAAGCAAACTGGGTGGCCACAGGTAAAGTCCAAGCCCCTTAGAAGTACCTCTCCCAAATTCTTTGTGATACATGACATTGAAAAAGAGATGTTCAATGGTTTCGGCCGCATTCGCAAATCAATCACACTGGACTGGGAATATCTCTTATTCTTTAACATCATCTCACAGATACTATATTATGAAGACACTTCCACACGAATACTGCCCATTTAAGGGATTCAAGATTCCAGATTTTTTACAAACACAAAAATCAGTTGCATTCACACCACGTAAATCTTATAATCCTTATTTATCTCCGTACCTCAGAACTCAGAAAAAATACTTTCCATATACAAAAATAAAAATAGAGCAGATTGTTTGAATACAAAAATAAAGCAATTGTAAAAAATAAGGCAGATTGTTTGAATACAAAATAAAAAAATCAAACTTTGAATATTTTCATAATATTCCTTTAAACCATGGTTGTTATATCCACCAAAACTATTCCTTTAACATAACCTATGACCACCAAAACATTCAATTAAGATTCTAATAATAGATTCACCCATAGATTTGATTCAATATATGCATGAATTGGCAAATCGAATCATGACCTGAATCGCAAACCGCCAAGATTCTAATAATAGAGCAAGCATCTAATACAAAAGTCAAACTTTTGAACAACAAAAAAACATGAATGGACAAAAAAAAATGCAAATAAATAAAGTGGCTCACATAAAGGACAATTGACAAAAAATTAAAATTTACAAAATATTTATCTAACTGGATCCAAAGTTCAATTTCCAACAGATGTTGGACTCGAATGAGAAAGGATTAAGAGGATCATGGAATTGATGTGAGGGTTTAGGATGGATATATTTATAGGAGATCCAAAGAGTCTTCCAATGTATAGTTATGGATCCAATAGAATTCATAGTATGGGAAAAAACCCTTATCAAAAGATCACTTCAAGACCACCACACTAAACACATCTAAATTCAAATAAAAATTAGGAAAAGGCAATACATTACACGTCTATGGCTTCACGCTCCTCAGGTGTAACTTTTACAGACTGTGGCATTGCTGCAGCAAGCCTGTCCCAGTACGTTACTGATAACTAATATACAGCAAATTAGGACCGGTGAACATCTAGATAACTATCATTTAAATGAATATAACCAACCAGAGAACATACCCCTCTCCACCTTCAACAGGTTCTTTGATCAGGCGAACAAAATCAGCCTGGTGCTCCTGAATAAGCCTCATCAATCTCTCTCTTGTTTTTTCTTTCTCAATTTTGCAATTGAAGTAAACCACTCCGGAAACAAAGAAACGACCTTGAAGCCTTAAACACAAACAAAAATAAAATAAAATAGTATGATCCATCAATCTAGATATAAAAACCTAAAATCAACTGAATTTTGCAGTTGAAGTATATCACTCCGGAAACAAAGAAACGACCTTGAAGCCCAACAATTCCAATAATCAAAACATCAATGTACAAAGAAACTCTTCAATCCCAATATAAGGAAATTAAACACAAACAAAAATAAAATAAAATAGTATGATCCATCAATCTAGATATAAAAACCTAAAATCAACTGAATTTTGCAGTTGAAGTATATCACTCCGGAAACAAAGAAACGACCTTGAAGCCTTAAACACAAACAAAAATAAAATAAAATAGTATGATCCATCAATCCAGATATAAAAACCTAAAATCAACCAACAGCGAGAGAGAGAGAGAGAGAGAGAGAGAGAAATTAAAAAGTAAAGTGAGGCTATCGATTCAAGAGAAGTTTCATGCAATCAAATAAACACAAATTGAAGACATGTATATATCTGTTGTTTGGTTGACATATTTACTAATACTTTGAAAAGAGGTGGGCTTTCCATAAATCCATCAAATGAAGACATGATGCGAATTCAAGGCAAGGGGGGGATTGATGTAAAATTTCATGCAGAGGGAGAAGAAAGTTCACAAATTCAATTCCAAAACAAACACATTAACATAAATGCAACACATCAATAAACACATGAAAACCCAACAAAAAGTATTCTTATCTCAAAATCAAAAGTGAAATAAGCTAAATATTTTACAATTTACAATTACTTATGATGCACAAAGAACAAAGAACAAAGAAAAAAAAATTGAACTCCAAGCATACTTACCTAAACAGAATGAAAAGAACGCTTTAGTTGTGCCCCTCAATGTCCAAAACCAATAAGCCAAAAAAAAATGCTAGATTTTTAGTTTGATGGGGTAGATTCACCTCTTGAATTATATATGCAATGTAAACTTCTGGTTTTTTTTTTTTTTTTTCCGTAGATCATTGTTCCAAAAAAAGTTTGAAAGGGGGAGAAGATTGTAATTTGAATGAAATTTCACAGGTAAATAGTCCAATTTCAATCACTAAACCAGAATTAACTTCAACATTTCAGCCCACCCATTCAATTGACAAACATATGCTGATATACATAAAAGCACAAAAGAACCCATTTCAAAATGCAATCTTTACCTGTGAAAATTTACGGAAAAATGATCTACGGAGAGCTCATTTCAAAATGCAATCTTTACCTGTGAAATTTCATAGATCATCCTTTGAACAGTCCGTCTGTGACAATTTTCGAACCCATTTACAATTTCACAGAGCAATAAGTCACAACAAAAAAAAAAATTGAACAAAACTCTACAACAACAACACATTTCAATTTTCTTTTTTTTTTCCCTTACAAAAAACCCTAAAAAAAAATCCCAAATTCTACAACAACAACAACAGATTTAACTTTTCTTTTTTTTGCCCCCTTAAAACAATCCTAAAAAAAAACCTAATTCTACAACAACAGATTTCAATTTGTAGTTATATACCTGTAGGTTGGAGTCGGTGGACAGAATCGGGCTGGTCGGAGAGAGAGAGAGTCGAGAGAAGACAGATCCGTCGACAGAAGAGAGAGAGACTCGACTCGATCGTATACCACATTCGAACCATCAAAACCCTCATTTTCCCAGATTTTCCCCCTTCGAAATCAATCGAGTAAAAGCCCTAATTTTCACCAGATTTCGGGAATTCCTACAACTTCATTTCCTTGGCATCCTTAGCGATCTTGCCGTTGGAAGGCAACGCCTTGTTCATGATCCGACTGATGTTGGCGATGGGTAGGTAGCGGTCCTGATTGCGAACGTCGGAGTGAGGGAGAGTGGTAACGGAGAGCTCCAAGGCAGCGAGTGGGAGGGTTGCGAATTCAAGCCACTGAGAGAGGGGGGAGAAGGAGAGAGGTAGCGTGCAACACAAAGGGAGAGAGAAAAAAAGATGGAACGGGTAGAGACGTGGGTAGGTGGGAGAGGGAGAGAGCACCGAGTGTTTCTTTGGGCGGGAATCAAACATATCTCAACCATTCATATTTATTAGAATGAATCTAAATCATTGGATCAAAATGTATCTCACATACATTTTGAGACATTTTTAAAAACCTTCTTGTCTTATTATATAGAAGTTGAAACTTACTGATGTATTCTTTTGTTATAGGAATGCTGAAGCAACTGTCAGGAGACAAACCTACAATCCAGTGGTTCTAAAATCACCAAGGGTGGAGATAGCACCCAGCACCCAAGGGGCTCCGGAGCGAATGCTCTTGGCTGTCCCAAAGGTAGAACCAACGAAATCCTGGAAAGATGCACTTCTTTCCCTTATCACCCAAGGGGCTCCGGAGCGAAAGCTCTTGGCTGTCCCGAAGGTAACTGGTGTGACAAAGAAAGTCACACTTCTCCAGAAAGCTGAAAGTTTGAGAAAGATTACTGAAGATTATGTGAAAGTGTCAAAGCAGTATGCAACCGTGAGGGCCACAGCCCGAACGAAGAGCTTTTTAATTCAGGCAAAGGAGGCTAATCAGTTTGCAACTACGACTTTTGTTGCAGCTTCAACGGGGGCAACAAAAAATGTTGTGGCCCAACTACTGAAAAGGGTAGAAGACTCTATTAAAATGGTGGAGTTTGCCCAGAAGAAAGCCTCTGCTGAAAACATGGCCATCATTAGGGCCATTGGGAGGGAGGTAATGACCCAAACTCCTGTTGATGGAAAAAAGGCCCCTGTTGTTGAAAAAATAGTTGCGGCCTACGAACCGATAGTTCTGTTCAGAGCACAAAATCAGTCAAACCAAATCTCAGTCAACTCTCAAGAGCCAAAGGAACACTCGTTAGCTCGACAGGGTTCGAATAAGGAACACCCGTTGGCCCGACAGAATAAGGAACATCCGTTGGCCCGACAAGGTTCGAATAAGGAACACCTGTTGGCCCAACAGGATTTGAATCAACATCAATTGGTCCGCTCTAAAAATGTAGGGACTGTTTTGAAAATTCATGAGGAGTTTGCAAAAACGCAAACGGTTCCTTCTATGCCCCTAGGGGCTCAACTTGATATGTCATCCGGTCCAGTTTCGAAAAGACAAAGGCAAAGAAGAAATAAGGCCTTAAAGAAACGGGAACTAAGAACAGTGGCAACAAATGTTATAAGAGCTATTGAAAGGGCTCTCTTGAAAGATGAACCCCAAAAACAAATTGAAAGTCCTGTCTTTGTTGGAAATCCAATGTGGACGAGGGTAAGCAACCCTTGGGAAATATTTCTACTTTGGTTGAACTATCTATGGAGGGAATAAGAAAAGGGCCTGTAACAAGGTCCATAACCCGTCAGGCTCAAAACAAAGCATCGCAGTCAAATGCTTCAAATATGAGTAATGTTGTGGGGGTTGATAATCCTTTATACGAACAAGATGATTCTATCTCGTTTGTTTCAACGAATATTGGAAACAATGAATTGAAAGATATCAAAAAAGTCGCAGCTATGATGACTGAGGTTGAGAAAGAAGGTGAAAATTCACAGGTCCAACAAGGCCAAGGTCTCAAGGAAAAAATGGTGGCCTTACAAGAACAACTCGAGAGAAGAGAACGGGAAATGGCTGCTATGTTAGAGCAAATGCAACAGTTGTAGGCCCAAATGACAGGACCAGGAAGTGCACCCAAACAAATGACACAACCTATTGTAGGGACGTCTGTAGGCATACAAAGTACACTAGCCCTAGGGGGCAATGGTCCTTATTACTCTAATCTAACCAGTGGTGGTATGAATCCAATGCTCATGGCCATGATTGATGATATGGTGAGGAGACAAGTAAAGAAAGTCAAAGAAAAAGATGATGAGAACTTTCGAATAATTACAAAACCTTACCTAGCATGGGTAGATGTTGTTCCATTCCCTTCTGGTTTTTTCCAACCAGATTTCAAAATGTTTGATGCAACAGGAGATCCAAGACAACATGTGGCTCATTTCCTTTCAAGATGCGAGCCAATAGCCCAGAATGAGGCCCTGTGCCTGCAGCTATTTGTCCAATCGCTTGAAAGTTCTGCATTTACTTGGTATGCTAATCTTCCTGAGGGATCAATCCTAAATTGGGATTCCATGGTGAAGGAGTTCCTTAAACAGTTCTGCAACACACAAAGATGAGTTGGAGTACCAGAACTGATTGAGACCAAGCAATGTGACAATGAGTCTGTTACAGATTTCATTGCAAGATGGCGAGCTTTGACATTTGCTTGTCCTCAAAAGTTTACGCAATTAGAGTTAATTCGGATGTGCCTTAACAACTTCCGACATGAGCTCTCTACGGCTCTTATGGCTCAAACTTTTGAAGGATTCAATGATCTATGCACTAAAGCTCATGATATAGAGCTGCATCTAGCTAAACGAAGGAGGTCTAGGGCCGTTGAAAGGGTTGAGTCCTCGACTACAGCTACAATCGAAACCAGAAAGAAGGGTCCCGTTGTAGTAGGGGCTAAAAAGCCCAAGGAATTTAAAAAGGTGACTATAAAAGAGAGGTTGGAGAAGAAATATTCTTTCATAGATGATCTGGTCGAAGACCTATTTGAAGATCTGTTGGAGCAAAACTTGATTGCTCTCCCTGAGGTGAAAAGATCGCATGAGGTAGGAAAGACCAATGATCCAAAGTATTGCCCCTACCATCGTTTGATTAGCCATCTGATAAAAGAGTGCTTTGTTCTGAAAGATAAAATTCAAGAACTTTTGGACTCTAAAATTATCGAACTCCCTCCTCAAGAGAAAGCATCTGCTAACCCAATCACTATCGACAATGATAATGAAGGTGAATGGGTTGTTTATCAGTCAAAAAGCATGAAGAAAAAAAAAATGCCACAGTGAAAGCTAGAAGTGTGGTTGATTCAATAACACAAGGGCCAAAAGTTTCCAAAAAGCAAAAACCAAAAGTTTCTAGGAAACAGAAAAAAACCAAAGTAAGTAAGAGAAAAGGAAAGATGAACCCAAAGAAAGAAAAAGGGGAGAAATTGGTCCCTGATGAGCAATTAGAGCAAGGTCCTCTTGTCCCAATCACATTGGAGGAATTTCTACCTTCAAAATTTCAATCTATGGAGTTGCAGACATACTTTGATAAAAGAAGGGAGGAGAAGTTTACTTTGGCCCCTTGCCTAACCATCATTGTTTTGAGTGATAACGAGAAAGATGAGGATGAAGTTGGTTCAAAAGTTAGGGAAGGAGATTGCATTACATCTCCTATCTGCATACCTGACTCACCAGAGTATACACCAGCTTCTCTAGAGTATACACCAGAAGCCTTTTCTCCAGAGTATTCGCCAGTACCACCAATGTACTATCAAAGTACTCCAGAATATGTAAGGGGAACAGAACAAGGAGACACTGGGTGTAGGTCCGACTCTGAGCTTGTGAAAAAGGTGAAAAAACGACTACACTTCAAGGATGATGAGGTGAATGGAAGGTGTATGTCGGATGATGAAGTATGGAAGTATTCAAGTAAACAAGCAAAGTCATCTCAAGTTGAGGATCCTAATGAAGATTGGGAAATTGATTTTTCTCCTGATGGTTCACCATACACATCCCCAGCTAGGACATACGATGGAGAAAGTGTATCAAGTGACCACTTTGACTTTCCTTGTAATGTCATCACTATGGATGTAAATTTTGAAGAACGAGAAATACATATCATTCGCAATCCAGGTGATGATGAGAAAGCAAAAATTGAAGCTAGAAGGGAAGCGGCACATCAGGCAAAAGTAACAGTCTCTTTGAAAGATGAGGGTTTTGAAGCCCATCAAAAATTGATTATTGAAAGAAATCAAATAT
Source organism: Camellia sinensis (assembly GCF_004153795.1). Classification (NCBI taxonomy): domain Eukaryota; kingdom Viridiplantae; phylum Streptophyta; class Magnoliopsida; order Ericales; family Theaceae; genus Camellia; species Camellia sinensis. The sequence continues at coordinate 1,277,897 of NW_021024849.1, forward strand.
CTGGACACCCTTTCCCTAATTGGGTCGAATAGGTTCAGTTCCCACGAGGATATGCAGTACCTCGTTTTCCTTTATGTAATGGGACAGGTTGTCCAAGGCACCATTTGGTTCGTTTCCTTGCACAATGTGGAAACACAATAAAAAGCCAGGCATTACTTCTAAGGCAATTTATTCTTTCTTTAGAAGGATGGGTAGCAGATTGGTACTTCAGCCTGCCACCTAATTCAATCCCAGATTGGGACACCATGGCTGATCGATTCTATAGGACATTTTATAAGCCATGGCCAATAGAAATTGAGATGTCAGAACATTTGGATGACGAAGGTACATCTTCTCAAACATATGATTTCATAGAAGGCACAATTGAGGAGAAGATTGAAACTGCCCTTGATCTTCGAGAGATTGGCACTTATCGCCCAAGGGATTTGTTCCCTTTATGGGTAGAGCAAACACCATTTCCTGAAGGATACGAACTTCTGAATTTTGTCCTATATGAGGGGTATGAAGATCTTCAAAAACATATTAGGCATTTTTTGAAACAGTGTGGGGAAACAGCTCAAAATCAAGCACTTTGCCTAAAACAATTCCCCCTTTCCTTAGAGGGGATCGCCTTTGACTGGTATTGCTCCCTCGATGGAGTCGTGGTGCCTAGTTGGGAGGCCATGAAGAATGGTTTTGAAGAATCTCAATGCTTTTATAGGTGTGACTCCCGGTACCTAAGAAATGGGAGAAGAATACAGCTCCAGGAAGATGGAGAAGTGATTGATGATGATGATCACCCTGCAGCTGGACCAGTTAACATGGTCCAAATAAGTGAGGGAATAAAAGAAGTTGGGGTCAACGAAAAGGCGGTTGCTGAAGTATGCCAGACTTATTTGACCTACCGGAGGAAATTACGAAATCCTCAGGACCCTCAAACGTCAGAAGTTCCACAGGTTTTGTTGGAGGAAGAGCAAGTGAAATATGATGTACTAGCTCATCTAAAGAAAATTTTGGCATTGTTGAGTGTATATAATGCACTGAAAATGTCTCTAGAGCTTCAAAAGTCTTTAATATATGCTCTGTCCAAGCCAGAGGATTTCCACAAAGAAATCGAGGGTAGAAATCAACAGAAGACAACTACATGCATGGCTATGGTAACCTTTGGTGACAAAGACATGTGTGCTGAAATGACAGACCATAATCGGCCTTTGTTTGTCACTGGGCTTATCCATGATGTGAAAATTTCTCGAATTCTGGTTGATGGAGGATCTGTGGTAAACCTCCTGCCTCGGAGGGCCTTAAACTTATTAGGGGTTCGAATTTCACAACTTCGCCCAAGTCGTTTGGTCATTCAAGGATTTAATCAGAATGAGCAACGCCCAATGGGGAAAATTGAATTGCGAACCAAGTTTGGGAATATTGAAGAAAACACTGAGTTCTTGGTCATTGATGTAGACACCTCTTACAATGCTTTGCTTGGGAGACCATGGATGCATAATCATCATGCAGTGCCATAAACTTATCACCAATGCATTAAGTACCCGTTGCTTTCACCCAAAAAAGATGGGACAATTGTGGCTGACAATGATCCATTTGGTGAAGTAGAGGCCTATTATGCTGATGCTCGCTTATATACAAAGACTTCACAAAGAAAGGGAAAAGATGTGAAAAAGTCTGAAGATACTCCGAATGTCAAAGACGCTCTAGAGTCTACTCCAGTTTCAACAAAAAGAACTTTTCGATATGTGCCAAAGTCCGAAAGGAAACTGGGGGCAAAGGCTCTAGCCCCAATAAACCCAATTTTGGATCTCAAAGGTGAGTTCACGTTGCCATTAAGGAGGACATAATGCACCTATGTGGAGAAATATAATAAGATTGTGGTCCCTTCTAAAGGAAAAGGGTCAAAACCCATCATATTCCACTCACTTGGAGATGTTGAACAAAAAGTGAAAGTTGAACAAGTCCCAGAAGAAAACATCTCGAGTTTTGAGAAGCCTACCTTCAGTGCAGAAATCACACAGATGTTGGTAAAAGTTGGTTTGGATCCTGAAAAAATACCAGGAACAATGACACCCTTTGACTTTGCATTAACACCTTCACAGAGGCAGGCTATCCAGCAAGGCGGTATTATCACTGCAAGGACAGAAAGGTTAGGCTATCAGGGGGATGAGGAAAAATTTCCAGTAAATATGACTATCACTCAAGATGTGTTGGAAGATGTTGACCAAGATGATGCTCAACCTGCACCAACAGAATTTGAAACAGGAGGCCAAGCCACTGTGGATGACCTTCGTGAAATAAATCTGGGTGATGAAGGAGAAAACAAACCAACCTTCATTAGTGCAAATTTAAAGGAAAAAGAAGCTCGGCAATATATTTTCTTCTTAAGGGAGTATCGTGACATATTTGCATGGAACTACAGTGAGATGCCTGGTCTTAATCCAGAGGTTGCAGTCCATAAGCTTGCAATTCACCCTGAGAAACAGCCAGTTAAACAGCCTCAGAGGCGAACTCGACCAGAGCTTACAGCCCAAATTGAAGCCGAAGTCGACAAGCTTATTAATGCAGGATTCATTAGGGAAGTCCAATATCCAACCTGGCTAGCAAACATAGTGCCGGTCAAGAAAAAAAATGGTCAAATAAGGGTCTGTATTAATTTCCGTGATCTCAATGAGGCTTGTCCTAAAGATGACTTTCCCTTGCCCATCACTGAGCTTCTTGTAGATGCAACTAATGGGTATGAAACCTTGTCTTTTATGGATGGATATTCAGCATACAATCAAATCCAAATGGCACTTGAAGATGAAGAAATGACTGTATTCAGGACTCTGAGAGGAGTCTTTTTCTATAATGTAATGCCTTTTGGCCTGAAAAATGCTGGGGCTACGTATCAAAGGGCGATGATTGTAATTTTCGGTGATATGCTCCATGACACCATTGAATGCTATGTTGATGATCTTGTCGTCAAGACAAAGGAGAAGGAAAACCATGTGGAAGATTTGAGAAGAATCTTCGAACGTTTGAGGAGATACAAACTCAAGATGAACCCACTAAAATGTGCATTTGGAGTTTCCTCAGGAAAGTTTCTAGGGTTTGTGGTTCGAAACAAAGGGATTGAAATTGACCCTACTAAGATTAAAGGCATTGCTGAAATGTCTCCTCCGTGAAATTTAAGGGAATTGAAGGGGCTACAACGGAGGTTGGCTTATATCAGAAGATTTATTTCGAACTTGCCTGGTTGATGCTTGGCATTCTCAAGATTGATGAAAAAGGGTGTTCCATTTGAATGGGATCAGCAGTGCCAAAACATTTTTAATAGTATTAAGGAGTATCTTTTGAAGCCTCCAGTACTCCAATAAAAGGGAAACCACTCTTGTTGTACATAACAGCCATGGATGGTTCGTTAGGGGCACTGTTGGCACAACACAATGAGCATGGGAAAGAAAATGCCTTGTATTACTTGAGTCGTACTCTGGTTGGGGCAGAAGTCAATTATTCTCCTATCGAAAAGACATGTCTCGCTTTGGTGTTTGCGTTGCAAAAACTAAAGCACTATGTGCTGGAACACGAAGTCAAGTTGATATCAAGAGCAGACCCCTTGAAATATATACTTTCACGGCCCATACTTTCAAGGAAAATTACAAAGTGGGCTGTAATTCTCCAACAATTCGCAATTGAATATGTTCCCCAAAGAGTTGTAAAGGGGCAGGCTCTAGCAGATTTTTTGGCAGCACATCCTATACCTGATGACTCACCTCTAGTAACTGATTTACCAGATGAAGAAGTTATGCAAGTAGAAATTCAGAAAGGATGGGAGATGTATTTTGATGGAGCTTCAAGGAGTCCAGTTGGCAAGAAGCAAGAAAATCCTAAAAACAATAAAGCTGGAATTGGAATTGTGTTTGTGACTCCAGACAATGCTATAATCACCCATTCTTTCGCCTTAAGTGAAGGATGCTCCAATAATGAGGCATAATATGAAGCTGTAATTGCTGGATTAGAATTGGCCTTACAAATTCCTATTGAAGAACTCTCAATTTATGGAAATTCGAAACTGGTGGTAAAGCAACTCCGTGGAGAATACATTGTTAAGAAAACAAGTCTCATCCCGTATCATGAAAGGGCTGATCAATTGCTTTCGCAATTCAGGAAAACACATATTTTCCACGTGAAGAGAAGAACAAATGCTCGAGCTGATTCACTTGCAAGTTTGGCTGCATCACTCACCCTACCAGATAGCAAAACAATTACTATCATGGTAGGTGAAAGAAGGGTGTTACAACCTTTAAAAGAAGTTTCTGACTTGGTTCCAATCTTGGTCGTCACCACGAAAGGAGAAAATGAGGAGGATTGGCGGGAACCATTCATTGCTTACCTCCAACATGGTAGGCTACCTGAAGATAAAGTAAAAAGAATTGAAGCGAGACGCAGGGCTACCAAATTTGTCCTGTGGAAAGATGAAACGTTATACAAAAGGTCTTTGGATGGAATGTACATGCGGTGTATAGCCAAGGAGCGTATTCAAGAGGTAATGGCAGAAATACATGCAGGTGTATGTGGGGCACACCAAAGTGGTCCTAAATTACATATGCAGCTAAAACGGTTGGGATACTATTGGCCGACTATGATTGCAGATTGCATAAATTATGCTCGAAGATGCCAAGTCTGCCAATTCCATGGGAACTTTCTCCACCAACCCCCAGAGCCTTTACATTTAACAACTTGTTCTTGGCCATTTCCAGCATGGGGTATGGACATTATTGGTCCTTTTGTACCTCCATCTTTAGCAGGATATCAATACATCCTAGCTGCAACTGACTATTTCTCAAAATGGGCAGAGGCCGTGGCTTTAAAGGATATAAAAAGCACAGTTGTCTCCGAGTTCATCCGAACCCATATCATTTACAGGTTTGGGATTCCAGAAAGTATCATCATGGATAATGGACAGCCATTCAGGGGTGATGTTTTGAACAAGTTATTTACCAAGTACAAAATCAAAAACAACCATTCATCAAGATATCATGCACCTGCCAATGGTTTGGCAGAAGCTTTCAACAAGACATTGTGCAAAATTCTTAAGAAGATTGTTGATAAGAACAAAAAAACTTGGCACGAAAAGTTACAAGAAGCTTTGTTGGCTTATCGGACTTCGCACAAAACTCCTACTCAAGCAACCCCTTAATCGTTGGTTTTTGAAGGAGAAGCAATGTTACCACTTGAGGTTCAAATACCATCATTGCGAGTGGCAATACAAGAGTCCTTAACAGAAGATGAAAGTGCAAGAGTGAGGTTGGCTGAGCTGGAGACCCTGGATGAAAGAAGGTTGTATGCTCAACAGAACTTGGAGATCTACCAACAAAGGATGGCAAATGCATTCAATAAAAAAGTGAGGTTTCGTTCCTTTAAAAAGGGAGACTTGGTACTAATGGTTAGAACACCCATAGTAGTCTCACGAAGAACCAAAGGAAAGCTTGAGCCCAAATGGGAAGGACCATATGTGATTGAGAAGGTTTATTCTAATGGGGTCTATTTGTTGATAACGATGGATGGTGACAGAATCATTCCCCCAACCAATGCAAGGTTCTTGAAGAGATATTACCCTTAAGAAAGCCTGCTAGGTTGAAAACCCGAAAGGGCAGCCTAGGCAAAAAAAAAAAAAAACCACCAACGGTATTGTATGTGGTTAAACTGCTAAAATATCCCACCGAAATCTAAGGTGGTAAAACATTGGATACTCCTGGCCCGCAAGAGTATAAACTGTGTACGGCTAAATAAAAGTCAAAAACCACCAACGGTATTGTATATGGTTAAACTGCTAAATATCCCACCGAAATCTAAGGTGGTAAAACATTGGATGCTCCTGGCCCGCAAGAGTATAAACTGTGTACGGCCAAACAAAAGTCAAAAACCCACCAACGGTATTGTATGTGGTTAAACTGCTAAAATATCCCACCGAAATCTAAGATGGTAAAACATTGGATACTCCTGGCCCGCAAGAGTATAAACTGTGTACGGCCAAACAAAAGTCAAGGACCACCAACGGTATTGTATGTGGTTAAACTGCTAAAATACCTCACCGAAATCTAAGGCGATAAAACATTAGATACTCCTGGCCTGTAAGAGTATAAACTGTGTACGGCCAAAATAAGACAAATCAATGTATTGTATTGAGAAATTTCATATAACAAATAAATCTATTGTGTACGGCTAAAATAAGACAAATCAATGTATTGTATTGAGAAATTTCATATAACAAATAAATCTATCACTGAGTGAAATTTCATAATACATTATGTTCGGATGAATAACAAAAAGTGCATTCATTCAACAGCACGTTCCACAATACTGTGTTGTCCATTCTTCTTCTTGTGCTGGCCCAAAACATTCAGAGCAGTTTTCACGTCTTCCTCTAATTTAGAAATACTCTCGGAAGCTTATGTAAAATCACTGCCAAAGGATTCAAGCCGTTGGGGTGACGGGCACATTCACTGCCAAGGATTCAAGCCGTTGGGGTGACGGACACAATCACTGCCAAGGTTTCAAGCCGTTGGGGTGACGGACACAATCACTGGCCATTGGGGTGAAGGACACAATCACTGCCAAGGATTCAAGCCATTGGGGTGAAAGGACACATTCACTGCCAAGGATTCAAGCCGTTGGGGTGACGGACACAATCACTGCCAAGGATTCAAGCCATTGGGGTGAATGACACAATCACTGCCAAGGTTTCAAGCCATTGGGGTGAAGGACACATTCACTGCCAAAGATTCAACCCATTGGAGTGAAGGACACAATCACTGCCAAGGATTCAAGCCATTGGGGTGAAAGGACACAATCACTGCCAAGGATTGAAGCCACTCATTGCCATTAGGCTAGAAGGGGCAATGATACTTGCAAACAAACTCTGACGTCTTGCGTGTTGCCTACAAAAGAGATAAAAAGACATGAAATAATTGTTAACCAAAAAAAGAGAGAAGGAAATTAGTCATCATGATTCGTACAATTAAAATTCACTTGCACGAATCACGAGAGGGCAAGGCTGATTTGACTTTTAACAAAAAAATTTGGCCAATTGTATAAAGGGCTGCTACTAATACAAAATAAAATACAAGGTCGCAAGCTTAAAAAAATTTGTTCAAAAAAAAAAACCTACTAAACAGTTTGAAACTTTGTTTGGCCTATTTAGATTCATGGTCTACAAAAAAGGGTTTAAAAAGAAAAACCTGCTAAACAGTTTGAAAAAAAAAAATGAAGCTAGTGTGGGAATAAAAAAGGCAACCTGTGTTGGTTTGTTCTTCAAAGAAACAAAAAAAAAAAATGGTCTTTGTGACAAGGACTTTGTTTGGCCCATTTAGATTCATGGTCTACAAAAAAAAAAGGTTGTTTTTTTAAATAAAAAAAAAAAGAGCCTGCTAAACAACACAACAACGAACAGGTTGCTGCTGTAAAAAAAAGGGGACTGTCTTTGCAAAATTTGCTAATACATGTTAAAAAAAAATTCTACAACGAACATGTTAAAAAAACAGGAAAAGTCTTTGTTTGGGCTCAAGTTTTTTTTTAAAAACATAGCAGCAGCAAAACAGAGTAATCAAACTGTGTAAATCTTGTGCTAGTTTGTTCCCCGAATGATAGGCAAAGCAACCTATGTTGGTTGGTTCTATCAAAAGAATAAATAAATAAAAAAATCTTGCTGCTTATAAAAAAGAAAAAAAAGAAAAAAAAAAGGGGGCTCTTTTGTTTGTATAGGGCAAAGACTTTATCTGGGCCAGTTAAGTTCATGATCTAACAACAAAATATATATATATATATATATATAAGGCAGCAAGCAGATTAAACTGTGACCCCAAAAAAAAATAAAAGAAAAAAAAGGGGTCTTTGTTCAGGAAGGACTTTGGGCTAGGAAAAATCTACTTGAAAGGCAGCAGGTTTTTTGTTTAGGTAAAAAAAGGGCCTACAACTTTTATTTATGAAAGAAGGCAGTAGGTTATGACTCATCCTTTAAAGAAGGGTCTTTGTTGGGACTACTTGGACTTAGGGTCTAGTAAAAATTTTTGAGAAGGACTGTCACATGGTGATAGTTGCAAAAAAATTCTGGTTGCATGAAAAAAAAGAAAAAAAGGAAAAAATAAGGAAAGCATACTTGATATGACCTTATGTTTTCTTAAAAGTATAAGAACAATTTCTGCTGGAAGTATGAAGGGATTAGAAGGGAATCTTTTGTGTTCACCAAGAATAAATTCTGCTGGAAAGGTGCTAGAAGGAAAGATAATGGCTGGAAAGTTGCTGGAATTTTTCTGGAAAACAAAAAATCTGCAGGGGAAAAAAAGGGGCTGCAGGAAAAAATATATGAATAGGTGTTATATAAAGCAAAAAGTCTTGCTTAAGAAAAGAGGTAGTGGTCTCCTAAAATACTTCAAAGAAGCAAGAGTTTATGTTGGATTTGAAATAGATAAGACTAATGTATCTTACATATTCATAATAGATACAATGTGCATCTCTAAGATTCATTCATAATGAATCCATCACATTCAATGTGCATCTCTAAGATTGATTCATAGTGAATTCATCACATTCAATGTGCATTAGCATTAGTCTTCTATACATTATATATATATAGGTGCATTCATCAATAATTAGTCACCATCTAATTGATGTACATGTGTCTTACTTAATGAGATGAATCTAGTATAATTATGCATAAGTCACATTAAGCCATATTTAGGAAAAATTCTTACAATCTCCCACTTGGCTTGCATGATTATATTACGTCACTAGATTATCATAATATGGCCAACGTTCTCCCACTAGAAGATTGCACCATCACCATTAGATTCTGTTCAATGAAATTATTAGCACCAAATCATTGTAGTCAGTGATTTACACATTGATCAAGACTGTACAATGGTTATAGTGTTAATATTTTCCATCAACATGAATAAGTGAATCTTAAAACACAGAGATGACATTAGCAACATAATGGTGATTAATGCTAATTCATCTATAACGGTCCCGTTGTTTACATCTTCTTCTAAATTGTGCACAAGTATGAAGAATGAAAACAACAAACATAATCATTATTAACAGAAGATGATTATAACATAACATAATACACTCATTTCAAATCTAAACATGATAAACTTTCTGGCCCATTAAAAAATGGTGGCCTAGAAAAGGAAAGGTCCATGATGGCCTAGGGAAAAAAAAAAATCTGTTGTATAGAAAAAAGTGGCAAGTTGGAGGCCCAATTAAAAATGGTGGCCTAGAAAAGGAAAGGTCCATTATGGCCTAAAAAAAAAAAATCTGCTGTAAAAAGAAATGGTGGCAAGTTGGAGGTCCACAAAAGGAAACGTCCAATTAAATCTTGGACCTTACTCATGACCCTTAAAGAAAAAAAAAAATCAAGTCCACAAAAAGGACCCATGCAACAGAAGTAAATGGCCAATGGACTATAAAGGGCAATTAAACCTTTATTTTTTTTTAAAAAGATCAAGCCCACAAAAAGGACCCATGCAACAAAAGTAAAAGGGCTCATGAAAAAGCCATCAACCCCCCGCCCCCCAAAAAAAAAGGGCTAGGGACCAAAGCAAAGAAATAATCCCATCCAAGACCTAAAGATCATCCAGATAAAAGTGCCAAATTGTCGTGACTCGCGCAGTTAAGAAAATTCACTTGTGCAAGTCACGAGGGGCATTTGTTGGCACATAAATTTTAAACCAAATTTATGTTTAAATTTCAAATACAGTCAATGACACACATAGAGCCTACGATAAGATTGTTGTAGGCAATCACTTCCCAAAATGATTAACTTGCTCCGTTGAAGTGTATAAATAAAACAACGTCGTATCTTAACGACGTTATTCAAGATGCTCAAATGACATGTGGAGCCTACGAAAGATGACACCTGTAGAGCCTACAGCAAGGACACCACACAGGATGAAACCCCAAAGATCAATCCGATTAATTAGATATACGATTAATCAGATAGCGCTATTATTCAAAATTTAAATGGCGCTATCATTCAATTTGAAATTCAAATATCATTCAATTTGAAATTCAAATTGAAGATGAAGCATTCCTATCACCTGATGAGGACCATCACATAAGACGGTGGATCAAGAAATCAGAAGTGAAAAGATCAGAGAGAGAGAGAGAAAGAAATTGAGAGCTAAAGAAATCGTTACAAGAAAGAAGAAGAGAAACCTAGAGGACTCAAGAGCCTACGCTAATGGCGATGAATAGGTAAAGGGTTCCAAACCCAAACTGTATTTTGTATTCGAGGGTTCAAAACCCATAACAATCTCAATAAAATATTTATTTTTTTCTTAAATTGTCTTTTGTTGTTTATTTTGTTCTTCATTAATTGGAGGTTTCATTTGTATAAAATGTGTAATTAACGATCTGAAATACATATCGGAAATAAGAACCTGCTATTCAAATAATCAACATTGTTTAGTCCAAAAAACTAAACAGTGGACATTTGTAACATAAATTTTGAAATGTGTTGAAACACTTCACGTTTTAAAATTTGTGTCAACAAAGAGTAAAACTCAATAACACATTAGTGTACCCTAGCTGTAAGGAGACTAGTCCCCAAAATAACAAGGAGCGTGTTTGCAGAGAATATCTCAGCATTTTGATTCTCCACAACTTGCTTATAAATCGGCCGAAGTAGGCGAAAATTAGCATAAGAATAACTAATATCAGAATTTCACAAATGCTTAAGAAATTTCAAAATCCTTTTGCCTGTGCAGTCAAAAACTACATCATGGTTATGCATAAACTCAAGTAGACAATATCGTGGATCTTCATGTTTGATACAACAAACTGATGATGCATGATGATATGTTTTATTAAAATTTCTTGAAAGAAGGATACTTGTCGAGAAGTTAATGATATAAATTGCGTCATCAGGCATAAAATGTTGTTTCATCACTTAGGATATCATATTTATGTTCAGCAACACATAGAACTCACCAAGTGCCCTCCAACAATTATGGCAGTAATTGCAACAATAGCCTTCACAGCAAGTAATCCAAGAGCTTCAGCACTTGCTTGGAAACCAACCTAAACATGATGGAAAAATTATCCATAGTAACAACAAAAGAAGAGGCAATAGCAATAGCACTGGCAGAAACAACTAGAATAGCAGTTGCAGCTGTCCTACACAAGCTGAAACCCAAAAGTGAAACAATCTTCAATAATTATTCATTTAGCATTTCCAGGTAGGAAACAAATATAGATAGCATCATATGCCCAACAGTGACTGCAGAAGAAAGGGTGATATGGCAGTTGGCTGCTCATCAATACATGTGGTACGATAACCTTAAAGAATCAGTGAGAACTCTTACCCCCCCTTTAGATGAATTCTGTGAAATAAGAGGAATGAGTATCAGCAAAACCACAACAGTCAAATCCTGGAGGAAAAGAACAAAAAAATGAAAAGCCAATAAAAAACTGTAGAACCAAGTTCAAAAGAGACACAAACACAATCAAATCAGACAATATAACCGACAAAAAAAAATCATCGAGGGACAAACTATGAAGGTGCGATCACATATATAGCGATCCCGGGTTTACCCTTGTTATACCGTGATCCGGACATGTGTTCATGGATGTTGGTAGTTGTTTATTATTTTGTTTACATCCTTTTTTACTTTGTATATTGAGTTATAGGATGTGTTGGGCAGGTTTGTTACAGGTTGGTTGAGTTTAGAAATCAAAACTAGTTGCCCAGATTTTGGCCTGTCCGCTCGAGCGGGGGTTTTGGCGCTCGAGCGGAGATTACACCCATTCAGTATTTTTCCTGTGCAGCGTTGTACGCTCGAGCGTGGGATTGGCCGCTCGAGCGGGGTGTTTTACGCTCGAGCGGGAGACTGGGTTTAAGTCCCGAAATTTGTGACTTTTCAAATCACTTTTTACTTTCTCTTCTCTCTCCTACTTTTCCAAAAACACCATTGTTGAGCCTCTCACTCTAGACTCTACCTTCTCTCTAGGTTTTGATCTAGTAGGAGTGATTTGCTCACCTTTGGCCTTTACAAAAAAGTTGTTGATCGTCGAGGGCTACATTTTAATCTGAAAATCTCGAGTTTTGGAGCACGTTGGGTTTTGTCGTCTTCTTCTTTGGGGCTCCGGATTTGAGGTAGGGATATCCTACTCCTCTCTATGGATTTTGTCTTTAAATTTTAGTATTTTGAGATGTTGGGGTTGGTTTGGTAATTTTGTGAAAGTTTTGGGGCTTTGTGTAATTTTACAAAGTTTGGCGGTTTTATTCATAATAAACCTAGATGCATGTTTGGAATTAGAGATTATGGAATAAATGTTAAATCTATTTGATGAAAATGGGACTAAGTGTATATGAATGTAATATATGGGTAATTTGACCTAATTAACATTGTTAATTAATTGGGAATATACTAATTGTGAGGAATGAGAAGATGAAATGTTGATTGAATATCCATTGTTGCTTTATTTTCTTGTTTAGAACTAACTGCTATTGGGCCTTCGGTGAGGATAGTCGTGATTGTTGTAGACAATGCAATGAGATTAGGCAAACTGAAACTAATCAAACAATGAAGTTGTTCATGGAATTGAACGTTTGAAGAATACATTAACTGTATGTATTGGGTGATTGTATATAGAACCCTTGTGTTTGTATACGTTATGTGTAGAGGAGGAGATGGGGGATGTACTCCGTGGTTTAGGGGAAGATAGGGGATGGACCTCTAAGCCGGATGTGTTGGGAGGAGATAGGGGATGGACTCCACTGATACAGCTCATATGCTTGTCTAGAGAGGTGAATGTAGAGCTTATATGCTTATCTTTGGATATAGCTCATATAGCTTATATGCTTATCTGTGGATATTGTTGTTATACATATCTGTTGAGAATGTGGGTAGTGCTTATATGCCTATCTGTTGAAAAAGGGGAAATGAAAGTAATTTGGACTTGTAAGTCGTATGACATAAATATGTGATTTATGTGATTGTATCAGTGTTGGCCATCTATCAATTACTAATCTTTTAGTCATTGTTCATGGTTGGTTTAGTATATTTCTACTGGGCTGTGGCTCACCCTATATGGGAATATCATTTTCAGGTGCAGGAAGCATGCCACCTCCAAGGACATAGCTTGGGAGGCTAGAGGCTGACATAATGTTGTCGTTTTACTTTTTGATGTATTACATGTAAATACAAGCCAAGGGCTTAATGTGTATGAGTTAGTACTCTTTTGTTGTAACCAAGTGTTAACTTGGAAAGCTGTAAGCCTGTAGGGCATTTGCTTTTGTTGTTAACATGTAATACTTTTTGTAATGAAACTCTGAGAAATAAAAGAATGTGGAACTTTTGAATATCAATGCATGTCTTATTTGTTGGGTTTATTGTTATTATTTTGAGGGCGTTACAACATATGATAATTAAGGAACAAATACAGACTAATAACTTATTAACGCATTAGCATTGTTTCTGCTAAGTCAAGCATCTTAAATGTATGTCTTAGATTATAACACCTAAAGGGCGGAAATGGTGCAAAAGCATTGGATCAGAACTATGTTTTACATTACACAGGTGTATGTAGTTCCAAAATGTTCACCTTTAAGACACAGAATTATGGCACGGTACAGTTGCATAGTATCAGAAGACACTGTAAATTCCACCAAAAAGCAATTCATTCACTTCATAACATCCAAGGTCAACATAATTTCTGAGACCACACAGGTACCTGGAAAAGCAAAATAGAAAATGTAGCCCGTCCATGGCGTGACATGTTCTCGCCTCGTTCCTGCAATACCTGTAGAAAAAAATACAATAAAATAAAATAAGCTATTATAAAATTATTCAACTGCCTAATAAAAGCGTATCAACCAACAAATTTTAAGTCCTGACTACTTGATCCTAATGGAACAAAGTGGAATAATAACTAAATTCTAAATATGGGATAGCGTGAGAACTTACAAAGCTGCTCATTAACTGTTACCTGAAGGACAACAGCCGTGGAAGATAATGCCAGGCCATTCCCAATGACAATTGCAGCAGGACCAAGCTGACCAGCAATAAAGCGAGAAACTAAGCCAACCACCACTGCGGTCACCAAGACCTGCATTTGTTGTGCACATTAAAAAAAACAAAACTAAGATTCAAATACATCGATGCACATAAAAGTGATGGCTTGTGGTAAAACACAAGTGATAGTATTTGAAAAAGAAGTTTTCCAATCACCTAAGCAGAGCCCAAACCAAAAACATTTTTCTTCATAGAACTCAGTCTTCAACGGAAAGCTGCAAAATGAAGACAAAATGCTTAGCTTTTCTTTTTGTTATTAGCAGATCAAATGTCATGGCAAATAGTCGTGTTAGAGAATCTAACTTCACAGTTTGATGGATTCTACCTCCAGGCCAATATTAAACATCAAGAAAATAACTCCAAATTCAGCTATTGCCTTTGTTCCATGTACATGACGAGTAATAGAGAGACCATAAGGTCCAATCAAGATGCCAGCAGTCAATTATCCAAGAACAGGACTGCCTAAACATTGCAATTTGCAACAGATAAAAAAGACACATCATCAATGAAACAAATAAAACTCCAAAACACATATTAGAAGAAGAAAATGGCCAGAAAATACATGCAGATGATGGCTGAGTTCAAGAACAATATGATTGTTGTTATCAAATTCATTAAATTGTACTCCTAACAATTATAGAGTTCTACTTCTAGAATAAGTTTGCAAAAGCATAATCAATAACAAACAAGGATAATGAAACATGAGCTATGAAATGCCAAGCAGAAAAGTCTGGATATAAACAAGTTCTGATAGTGGCATTTTGTATGTCATCCTCGTGCAGGAACCATGCTAATCCTTTATGTACCATTCCAAATTTATCTGATACTGTATAGGAAACAATCATGAAGTGCATGTACCTTATATATCCAAACATGAAATCATGCCACATGCTGCAACCATCTTACACTAAAGAAGAAGTCAAAGATGAGGCTTCAATTTAACTATGCGATAATAGATCATGAGATTCAGTTACTTCCAGGGATTTTTTGGAATATAGGCACAAATATGACACTTGCAAGCAGCAACCACAATATGTCAGAAAGAGAAGCTTCCTCCTCATTTGCCTAAAAATAAATAAAAAAAGAATACTCAATCATGTAAACCGAAACAAAAAATAAAATAAAATCCTAAACAAATAAGCAGTATGGAATACTAGGTTCTGAGGGCAAACAGAGTAAAGAAAGGGAATTTTAAGCACATGCCTCTTGATGAGTAATCATCTCCATTAGTTTCTTAACACTCTTGGGCAATTTCCGCATTTGACAAATCAAAGGTTTTGTATTTGATGAGACTTCGTCGATACCAACGGTAATGATAACTGGTTGCAGAAATAGCTGGTTAATTCTCTCCGTCCAATTGGTGTAAAAGGCAATCCTATCGTAAATCAAAAAATAAACTTTTGTATCAGATATAGAAATCTAATAAATGTTCACAAATCCTGTTACCAGAAATAATTGATGACAAGAATCTAAAATCAGTAACAACTGCCAACTAATATTCAGAGGGATACTGTAACAGCGCCCGCGTGGGACCTCGTGCTACAGTTCGGACTCGATTTGTGTCACGGTTCTTAATCTGAACCAAAGAGTCCAAATCTGGCAAATCGTTTGAGAAACAGATTTTTGAAAAAGTAGTGCCAAACATGGACTGCTTTGCCAGATACAGAGTCGCCACCTAAATATTTTAAAATGGGGAAATTTAGGAAACCCTGACTCGGTGCCGAAGGCCACGTGTCCGTCATCACCAAAGTTTCCTCGGCACGGGAACTTGGGTACGATTCCTCACACACAACACAATGCATATAAACATAAATCATATACATAGCCAATCAACACATAAATCCGATGTATTGTTCCAACTGTCATATTCGATGACATATTCAATTGATTAGTTTTAGTTCGCCTAATCATCATGCATTGTCTACTACAATCAAGACTATCCTCCACCGATAGCCCAAAGCAATTATTTCTAAACAGATAATAATTACATCCAACAGATAAATTATCAACAAT
>NW_021024849.1:1296303-1353693 GCF_004153795.1 Camellia sinensis
ATAACTCAACAATAAATACATTCTCTTAATCATTTCCAACAAAGCATTTGAAAACCCCTTTTTTAAAATCAAGCATTAACCCAAGGTTTGTCAAAAATTCCTTCAAATCACAATGTTGTTTTATAAAGACAAATATCTAAGTTAAAATCATAAGAAAGTGTGGAGAATGAATCCCTACCTCAAGCTTAGAAGATAAGAGAAAAAGTGAAGGAACTTCAACAACACATAAACCCAACTTTGTTCGGATCAAAAGGAAGCCCACGGCATGCTGTACCTTTTTAACAAAGGTTTTTAACAAAGGACACGAGTAAAGAACTCGATGGATCTAGGTGTATTTGTAGAGAGAGAGAGGGAAATATAGAGAGAGGGTGTATATCTATGTATAAGCTCTGGTTTTTCTCTCAAACTTGCCAACCTAGAACAAGGAGAAGAGCTCTCCTCTTATAGAAGTCCCCTTTGCAAAGCTTATCAATCAAGCTTGCTTAGAGGGAAATCCCTCCATACACGTGTATGGAGGGGAAAGGAGTTGGTGCCAGCTATCACAGCTGGCACAAAATATCTCCATAAAGTGGAGGAACAGTGGTCGGCTGCCCAAAAAAGCTATTCCGGCAAAAAACAGTGCCGACCGGCAACATATTATGCCGACCGGCAATAAAGTGTGCCGACCGGCAAACAAAAGTGCCGATGGAAGAAAAAGACCGGCCGGTGGCCTCCAGCCACTGCCGGTGGTGTATGGGGGTGTCTCACAAGACATTCCCTGCCCTTCTAAGGCAAAACAAAAGTGTTCGGTGCAAAACCGGACACCACACGGTCAAGTTCGGAGATCCTGAGGTAGGGCGCGCGAGCCGAGACCTCCGGGAACTCCAAACGAACACAATCGTGGATGATCACCGAGTGTTCAAACGGTGACGTCCAAGTCTTAAGGACGGTCAAAAATGGGGTGTCTACAGATACATGTAATAAATATAACAGTAAAAAGGATCATAGATAGAGAAATTCTATCTTGGAAAACGTTGCATAGTGCTGCTACGTATTAATTATTTTGGACCCTCATTTTTTAATTTTTTTTATTATAATAATAATCTTAAATAAAATTATTAAAAAAGATATCAAAAATTTTGAGACACCCTATCTCACAATTAAGCTCACACAATCACTATATCATGACCTAGGATTTATTAGACCACCCACCTCTATCACCACCCATCTATCTTTCCCAAATCCCATCTTCAAAACCTACCTACCCTAAAAAACTTGAAAACCCTTTGGCAGCAATATTCCGACGGCAACAGTAACAACTATTTGATTACTTACATTTCTCCGACAATGACAATTAGTGAAAATTTTTCTGATAACCACAACTACATGAGACGAGAGGAGTATAACAATAAAAGCTCAAATGAGGTTCATAACTTTGATGGCGTTCTTAGCTCAGAGGAGATTGGCCTTGTAAAGGTAAGTTTCTTGAAAAAAATGACAAAAATAAAAAGAAATAAAAAAAAATTGTTTGTCATTTTTTTTGTGACTGAACTCCTGAACATATGACCGAAATTCGGGAACACGGGTCTGAACATTGTTTATTTGTTCAAGAATAGGTAACCAAACATTTCTTATTTGTTCAAGAACAGATAATCGAAACAATAGCATAAGTAGGCAAACAAAGGAGGTGGGAGGTGGTCAATCGGCCAGTTGACCGAAAGGTCGACCGGGGAGTGAAATTCTGCCCAGTTTTGTTCACATAGAGAGCATACAAGTACAATAGGGCCATGGATGATTAACAGGAAACAAACCAAAGAAGTATGAAAGTGGATTATGTTGTGTGTAAAAAGAGGTAATAGAAGAAGAAAAAAAAATCAAACAAATTGACAAATCTTGTAATGAAATAGATAAAAAAAAAACTTCTTAATTCCCACAATTTTTTTCCACTACTTTGGGGGGTTCCACCGTCTTAGATTTTGCTAGATTTTGGGAGAGAGACTTTTTGGGGTGTGGGGGGTGCGCATTTGAATAGATGGAATGTTTTTATAAGAATAATTTTGGTATTATTTGGTGAAAGAAATTTTTTTTAAAGGTTTTAGAGGGGTTCAAAGAAATGGGAGGTTCAAAATAATTAGTGGTGTGCTGATAGCAATACTCCATTTGATAACTTATCGTAATTTTTTATTGTCAAAACCGCCACTTCAAAAAATTAACAATTCGGGTGAGTTGTTTGGAATTGGATTTTTTAGTGTCTTTTTAGTTTTATAAAAGATATGCAAAAATTTAGAAAAAATTATTTGATAATTTAAGGTATTTTTTTAGCTAATAGTATACCTTCTTAAACAAGGCCTAATAAACTCCTTAGGTTGTATTTGATTGGAAAATTTGAGAAGGAACTTTGAAAGAAAAATGAAAAGGTAACTGAAATGTAAATAAAATATACCTACATTTTACCTAATTTCACACACCTTTTACCTTTTTATATCCCTTTCCAAATTCCTCAACCAAACACAGTGTTAAACTATGACTATTTGCACTGTCCCTCTAAATTTTAAATCTCAAGAGTTAAATACTTCAATGTATTATCTTATTACGTTTAACACATTCTGTTAGAATATTGTTAGGGATTTTTGTTTTTTTTTTTAAAAAAAAAAATCATGTGTAAAGCATATGACATATTTATTATTTTTTAAGATAATAATACATTTATTTGGTGATCTCATTTACACCTTGTCTCATTTATCTTAGTGACAAAGTACAAATAGATCAAAAAATAAAAACACTATTATCTTAAAAATTTAATAAGAAAGTGCTATATACTTCACACATGACTTGGTTGCATGTAAATCTCTAACAGAATCACAACGAAAAAGAATTAAGTGTAACAGGATAATATTTAAAGTACTTAACTGTTAAGTTTTAAAGTTTTTAGAGGATAAGTTCAAATGAGTCATAGTTTAGTTGAGCGAATTTAAGTCTATTTACAAGTACTCATAAATTACAAGGAGTTAATTGTTTATTTTCAAATGACATGGGTATTATGTGCTCATAACTTGTACTATAAAGATAGAGATATGGATCTACTTAATTTGACTAACGAAATAGCCTTTGATAGGACTGCATGGAGAAGAATAATTCATGTAGCCGACCCTATTTGATGGGGCTTAAGGCTTGGTTTGGTTTGATTTGGTAACTTGTACTATAAGGGATAAAGTGAAATATTCTTTTTTGTGTGTGTGTGTGTGTGGAGGGGAGGGAAGGGGAGGGGGGGATAAATTATAAATATACTCCTTGAAATTTGTTTAGAAATATAGTTTATTCCTTGTGATTTTAGAAATAATAATTTTTCCTTGTCAAAATTAGTTTATTAACATAGTTGACAAAAAAAAAAAAAAAAAAAAAACCCTATTTTTTCCCCATAATTAAAATTACCCTATTACCTATCTCCCTTTCCTTTGTCGTCAAACTTGTTCTTATTTTTCTTTCGTTCCAACCACTGTCTATCCTTGTCCTCCACTCCACCACCCGACCCTCTCTCCTTCATAGCTACCATTGTAATTTCTTTAAATGGTTGGTGTACGCCCCTTTCCTAGTCACCTCCTTCCCCTTCCCTACTTTTGTTGCTTACTCTCACTCCTACTTGTACAACCTTTTTTTGAAACATTTTGATAGTGCTCTTGTATCAAAATCTAAATAATGAATCAAAAGTCCCGTTTGGTAGAACTGTGGAAAAATGATTATAGATTATAACTTAACAGATTACAACTTATAGCTATGAACATAAGCTATTAACCTGTTTGGTGCAGCTGTGGATTATGAATTTAAGCAGCAGAGTAGCGTTTGGTTGATAAGCTGTAAAATAACTTTTTGATGTATAATTATCCTTTTTACCCTTATATAATATAAAAATGAATATTTTGTCATTTTTTTCAGTTTTAATTTTAAAAAAAAGTATTTCATTAATAAAAGTTAATATAATTAGTATTACATAAATAATTATTTCATAAATTGTTATTTTCATTTTTTCATTATAAATCAATTAGTATAGAATTATTTCATTTTTTTATTATAAATTAATTAGTGTCAATTAATGGCTTATTTTCATTTTTTCATTATAAATTATTATTTCCAATTTTTCATTATAAATCAATTAGTATAAATGTTTTTCATTTTTTCATTATAAAATTAATTAGTGTCAATTAATGGTTTAATAAGCATCAATTAATAGTAAAATTATTAATAGGATCAATTAGTATAAATTTTTTTTCATTTTTTCATTATAAAATTAATAGTAAAATTATTAATAGGATCAATTAGTATAATTTTTTTTTTCATTTTTTCATTATAAATTAATTAGTGGCAATTAATGGTTTAATAAGCATCAATTAATAGGATCAATTAGTATAATTTTTTTTCATTTTTTCATTATAAATTAATTAGTGTCAATTAAAATTATTAATTAGCATCAATTATTATTTTTTATTCATTAATTATTACTATTTTTTATTATTAAAAAAACACTGAGAACCTCCACAAAAAAGAAAAAAAAAATCGAAAACCCTAGCTCCGGCGGGACGAACCGGCACTAGGGTTTCAGATTGATCGACAGAGAGAGAGAGCCAAAGTCGTTGTCACGCCGGCAGCCCCTCCTTCTCCTCCTCCTTCTCCTTTTCATCTCACCGCCGGCATCGATCGTGAAGAAGGAGAGAGAGCTAGCGTTCACACTGTCGATCGCGATGGTTCAAATCGCGATGGACATCGAAGAGAGAGAGAGAGAGAGAGAGAGAGAGAAGAGACAGAACGCGATCGCCGAAAATCAACCTATTCGTCAGAAATCGCCCTAGTTCGCTAGAAATCTCCTCTCCCGTTTGTGTGAGAGAGGAAAAATGAGTGTTTTTGGTTTATATACGTGGCACATGAGAAATGGTTTATATACATAGCACACTTGTAATTAGCATCAATTAGGAAGGGCATTTAAGTCATTTTACGCCTCCCATTTCAGCTTGCCATATAAACTGAATCACGAAGCACCCCCGAGGTGCTTACAAATTTAAGCTGAAAATAGCTTAATAAAAGCTATAATCTATCCCTTTAAGTTTTACCAAACACACCAAAATAACTTAATTTAAGCTAAAAGTTGATTTAAGCTGCTTTTAAGTGCTACCAAACAAGCACAAAGTATCGGAGGCCATCTCCTTATTAATCTAACTCTACCCACCACTCCTACCCCCACTGGTACTTTAAAAAGAAAATAATAATAAACAAATAATTTATCAACCCCTCAGCCAAATGGATCTTAGTTTAACACTCAGAATAGACACCATCGTTGTGATTTCAAAGAAAGAAACTTGCATATTTTTTCCCTATTTTTTTGTTTTTTAGTAAATGGTTTTGTGACTATTTTCTTTTTTCCATGTGAGACCTACTATTATTGTGCTTACACTCTACTTTCTTCTCCTTTGTTTGTCCTTTTCTTTTTTTTTTTTTTTTTTTTTTTTTTTTTTTTGGGGTTATCTAAAAAAAAAAAAAAAAAAAACTAAGGTTGTGTTTGGAAGAGCTTTGGAATTGTGATTCCAGCTCTTAGTTTGCATATGGTGTTTGGTTGTGGCTTTAAAAAATTAATTCCATACTCACTTTTGAAAACTTGGTTGAATGTGAAAAAAATTAGGCTAACCGGCCGCCTAGCCGGTTGACCGGAACTGTGCATTTTTGTTTTTTTTGGCAATTGACACATGTTAATTTTTATATATTCAACAAAAAATATGTTCCGAATTTTTAAAAAAAAAATTATGAGCTTTAATAAAATTTTGAATTGTGTGTCTGGTTATGAGTTGTAAATTTTTGTATTAAAACTCATTCACCAAACAAATTTTTCACACTCAAATCATAATTCCAAAACTCACAAACTTAAAATACAACTTCATTCTCAAATCATATTTAGAAAACTCTATTAAACGCAACCTTACTCTCTTCGTCCACTATTGATAATTCCTTTTAAAAATTCAAACTTTTTAAAAAAACGCAATCATCACATTTTGAATTCAAATTTAAATAATTACAAAAGTACCATTCTATTTTCATTTATATAAATATAATTATTTTAGAAGGGATAATTTTAAAAAATTTAAAATTTAAAATTTTGGCATTTCAAAGTGGACATACATTTGGGGATAACAAAAAATTGTAATAATGGACCAATTGTAAAACCCTAAATTTCGGACCGTTAATAAATTAAATACCCCTCAAATTTATAATTTCAGATAAATTAATAACCTCAAATGTATCAATCATCTCCAAAAATAATTACACAAATGTCTCCAAAATATAATTTATATAATTGTCTCTAAAATTAATATATAGTGGTGGGTCCCAAATCTCTAACTCAAATAAATCCTTTGATATTTCAATCCCCACTAAATTGCTCTCCACCTGAAAAATAAATTAATTCGGGAAGTATATAATACGACAGAAATAACAATGCTTAGATAGAGAATAAATAAAAACGGATTCTACAACCTTGTATAAAAGGAATTTATCAAATTGCACAAACAAATAAACTCACATATGATAATTTATTCAGGACCAAACATCTGGTCCTACTCAGTATATGACCAGTGACTGGCCTTACCCATCTTACCCAAGCACAATCGCTTATCCAGACGTATTACTGCAAGCTTATTGGTAGATCCATGTATGGAGCATTTTCATGTCATTCAGTCAGACAAATCAATACTTTCAAGACAGAATAATTTCACAAAATTTATCAAATGTCCAGACTAATCAAGAGGAATACAAATGAGAAATAATTAAAATAAAATTATTTACAAAGAGATTTAGAGAAAGTATATTTTATACCACCCAAATTATCTCAAAACAATTCCTCCATCACCAACACTTAAATCATTTGATATTGCTCCATAAATCTCCAAAGTTAACTGATCAAAATTCTAAGATAATAGCTATGTAAGGTTTAATAAAATCTATAATTTTTTTTTTCAAATAAAAATGTCAACTCTCACTCTAAACACTTTCAAACTAAACTTAAAGTTTCATAGGGATCTTTTGGGAAGTAGCTTTTTACTCAGCTTTTAGCTTTTTACTCATTTTGGGTCATATCGCCTCTCACATTTTTTACTCATAAAAAGATAAAATAGACTAAAAAAATCAAAAAATTAACTTTTTACCAACTTTCCAAAACACTCCATAATAATTAATGAGCAAGAGGGAGTTGAAGCAAGTGAACGAAGCAAAAGAAAATATGGAGGAGAAGTGAGGGTAATGTTTGGTTTAGTTTTGTAATTGCGATTTCAATCAAAAAATTAATTATTTTTTTTATAATAATTCGTAATCAAACACGCAACTTAAAACTCAGTTCAAAAACTATTTTCAAAACTCATAACCAAATACATAACTCAAAATATTTAACCAAACTCTTTTTAAAATTCTTTTCAAAACTTTATTTAAAAAAAATCAAAAAAAAATATTTTTTATATTTTGTTTTTTAAAATTATTTTATATTTTATATTTTTTTCAAAAAATATTTTATTTATTTTTATTTTTGAAGACAAATATTTTTTAATCTCTTATGATTTAGGTATATATGGGTGATTCAAAAATTTTTAAATTTTTTTAAAAACTAAATATTTAAAACAAAGTAAATAAATTAAAAATATTAAAAATAAAATATTTAAAATGAAAAAATAAAAAATATTTAAAATTAAAATTAAAAAAATTCTTAAACATTTTTTAATATTAAAAAAATAAATTTCAAAATACAATTTAAAACTCAAAATATAACTTAAAACTCCTTTTAAAATTCAAAAATAAAAAATAAAAAATTAGAGTTTTAAAATTATGATTTGAGAATAGAATTATATTTTGAGTTTGTGAGTTTTAGAATTATGATTTGAATGTGAAAAATTTATTTGGTTTTGAGTTTTGAAAAGAGTTTTTAATTGAGTTTGAATTGAGTGATGTGACGTACGATATTTGATACAAAAATTTACAACTCATAACCAAACACATAATCCAAAATTCTATTTAAAGTTCATAAAAAATTAAAAAAAAAATTCACAAATATTTTTTTTAAATATAAAAAAAAAAAAAAAAAAAACCGAACATTGTTCCGGTCAACCAGCCGGACGACCGGTTAACCTAAATTTTCCCGCCTTGGAAAGAGGTTTCAAAAGTGAGTGTGAAATTAATTTTTGAAAATACTAAACAAACACCACACTCAAAAGTGAGTGTAGAACTGTATTTTGAAAGTTCCACCAAACAGATTTGCTTTTTTATTAATGACTTATTCATCCAAAAAAAATCTTCAATGGTTAAAGTCAAAATGGCTTTATTAATAAAGTCATTTTTTGTCCCTAATTTAGATGACTAAAAATAACAATAATCCATTAATGCACTATAAGTGTCTCTTACATTTCAGTAGCCCTTCTTACATAATTATCAAAATTAGGAATGAAATCAAAATTTTATCATTAGAAAAGTCAAAATTTGAATAAAAAGTTTTCACCATATATACAGGCACACACGTACATATGCAATACGATAGGTAAGTTATATATATACACACAAAAAAAAAAAACCTAAAGTTTCACGTGCTTTTCTTTAAATCTCAAAACGATTATCCATTACCTTACACAGACGGAGATGGACAAAGAGGGTACATTGAAATACAGATGAAGCTCCAAGATTTAATTTGTTGAAATTGAAACATTGGGTTTTAAAGTGAAAAATGCGTAAAATCTTGAATTATTTTTTTGTAATTAATCCAAAAAAAAAATCATATACAAATATTTTTATCAAAAAAAATTCAACTATGTATATATATATAATCAATACTCTTGCATGAAATCACTTCTTTCAAATAAATCTAATTTTTAAGAGGATTAGATAAATCTCAAAGGCTCAATTTTAAAAATCATGAGAAAGATCGAAGAGAATGGCATACAATTTTTTGTCCTTGAAACCTAGTCCGGCCCAAACTTGTTGGGCTTTTACACAAACAAGGCCCAAATTTTGCACGGGCTGGTCCAAGTGAGATTGGGTTGGATTTGGGCCTTGATTTTGAAACTTTGTTTGGCCCAAGCTCATTGGCCTGTTACCTGAACCAAGCCCAAATCCTGGACATGTCGGCTGAAGTGAGACTAAGCCTAGAATTGAGCCTTGAAATTGAAACCCAACCCAGCCCAAGCTTGTTGGGCTTTTACCTAAACAAAGCCCAAATCCTGGACTGGCCAGCCCAAGTGAGACTGGGCCTTGAATTTGAAACCTGGCCCAAGCTAATTGCGATTTTACTCAAACAAAGGCCAAATCCTGGACAGGCCAGCACAAATTAGACTGAGCCTAGAATTGGGTCTTGAACTTGAAACCCAACCTGGCCCAAGCTCATTGGGTTTTCACTCAATAAAGCCCAAATTCTGGACATACCAGCACAAGTGGGATTAGGCCATGAATTTGAAACCCAACCCATAAAAAATTATAAAAAAAAGTGAAGAAAAATTATTTAAAAAATGACTCAAATCTTGGGCTAAGCTTGGAGGGCATAATTCCGTTGATTATCCCAAAATTGTTTCCTTTTTTATTTTTATTTTTATTTTTATTTGTTGTTGTTGCTGTTGTTTGTATTTTCTTTGTGGTGTTACGTTTTTTTTTTTTGTTTGGGATAATCAAAATACGTTTTTGTGGGGATATATTTTCTGAGTACCAACACGTGGCAAGGTGACGCCGACGTGTCAGCCGAGGTGCCACGTGTCTTGGTCGTTGTACCGAGGTCATCTCGGCTAGGCCGAGGTTGCCTCCGAAGATATCGGAATCCGAGATGAGCGGATAAGGGACAAGAGTCCTTGAATGAAGAGGGAACTCAACCTGGATAAGGGACAAGAGTCCTAGAATAAGAGAAGACTTCAGTTTGTATTAAGATAAGACTCTTAGAGAGTTTATCCTAATCTCACTGGGAGTCCAAGATTAGCAGTAATCCTGAGTCCATAGAAGTCAGGCTTCTATTGGGACTAGGTTTATGTTGGCTATAAAAGAGAGGCACCCCCATGGGTCTAAGGTATGCTTTTATACTCAAGCTTGTGAGTTTAGTACTTGATTTATCTTTGAGAGATATACTGACTTGATCGTCGGAGTGCCCCCGGGTGGTCGAAACCACCGCGGGATTCTTATATTTCTGTTGCAGGTCAGCCAGGTGCCATCTATTCTGCTAGTGCTCTCCAGCTGGTTACTAAGCGGGCAGTGTGGTCGGAAAATCACTCACACAATTTGGCGCCGTATGTGGGAAAGAAAGAGGAATAGATGGCCAATGATGGACAGAAGGATTAGACTGGAGACAACGCTTTTGTTGGGAATAGGAGATCTATCAACCTCGACGTTGAAGGGGACAATAGCAACACAGAAACTCGTGACCAGAGTCACGGAGTGAAAGAAGCCGGCCAGGAAGGTGACGCACCAAAGACAACAGATCGAAGCAACGAAGACGATCTCCAGGTATGGAAGGATAGATACCTGCAGAGGAACGAAGACCCTTCCAGAAGGGATGCAAAGACAGGGGGCATGAGCGCTCCCAAGGAGATAACATTCAAGTATAGAAGAGCTCAACCTAAGTGAGCAGATCCCGAATTTCAGATCCCAGAAGACATGATCTCGGCCTAGATGAGTAGGTCCGAGAAAAGAAGAGCTCAACCTGAGTGAGTAGATCCAAGATTCCAGAAGATAAGATCTCGGCACTTGAGTCCGAGAAGAGAAGAGCACAATGAGCAGATCTCAAATCCCAAAAGATAAAAAGAAAACACGCAAGATCAGACTAAAGTTGGCAAGAATTGAGAAGTATGCTAGGGCCGAGGAGGACATGCTGGGAACAAAGACGTCGAAACAAGAAAAGAGAAACGGCTCGCCGATGCGAGGCCGAAAATCAAACTCAGGTTGGAGCCAAGTAAGATCAATAGAGAAACCAAGGCTGACAACCTCGGCTTGAATTAAACCTCGGCGACAAGGTCGAAGCTACATGTATGATAAGAACCCAAGTGGATTTTAAGTTCACACTGGGGGGGCAGAGAGAAGAAGAATGCGTTTACCACTTGTTGAAATTTGTAGCAATTTACAAGTTGGTTAAACCAATATGATGCTTAACTGAAGTTAAGCCGAGATGATACTTAACCGAAGCAAAACCGAAATAATGCTTAACCGAAGTTAAACCGAGATGATGCTTAACCGAAGTTAAGCCCAGATGATGTTTAACCGAAGTTAAATCGAGACGATGCTTAACCGGAGTTAAGCCGAGATGATGCTTAACCGAAGTTAAGCCCAGATGATGTTTAACCGAAGTTAAACCGAGACGATGCTTAACTGAAGTTAAGTCGAGATGATGCTTAACCGAAGCTAAGCCGAGATGATGCTTAACTGAAATTAAGCCGAAATTATTCTTTAATTCACTTGTTGAAATTTGTAGCAATTTACAAGTGCAATTTACAAGTCAAAGTGAAGCCGAGGTTATAGTCTGCACACTTGTAGCAATCTACAGGCTGGTTAAACCAAAGAAGATGCTTAACACTTGTTGAAATTTGCAGCAATTTACAAAAAACGAGGTTCATTTTTAGCAATCTCACGTAGGATTATAAATGAACCGAACTGTTCATAAACAGACTCGGCTCAGCTCATTTAGTAAAGCTCATAAGGGTAGAGCTCGGCTCGGCTCATTAGTAAACGAGCCAAGCTCGAGTTTGAATAAGTTCATTTATTTTTATTTAAATAATACATAAATATATTATTTATATATTAAATAATATATAAATATATAAAAATAATAATAAAAATACATTATTTATATATTAAATAATATTTTTTGTTTAAAATAATATAAATAATATTAAAAAAAATTATGGAGCAAAGTCGAGCCGAACTCGAGTTTCATTAATATTAATGATCCGAGCTGAAGTCGAGTCTAGTTACTTATCTAGCCAAACTCAAGCTCAATAAACGAGGTCAATAAGTAAACGAGCCGAGTTCGAACTCGAGCTCAGCAAAACTCAGCTCAGCTCGACTCAGCTTGGCTCGATAAGATTTTTTTTAATATATTTATTATATAATTTAAACAAAGATAAACGAGCCAAGCTTGATGAGCCAAGCTTATTTGAGCTTGAGCTTAGCTCGTTTACTAAACAAGCCTGATATTCGAGTGTAGCTCGACTTTTCGCGCTCCTTTCGAAAAGACAAATAAGCTCTACAGTATCGGACTCTCACGGTTCTGAATCTGATCTCACAGAGAAGATACAGGCATGCAAAATATTCTAAGTATAGAATCATGCAAGAGCAGTTAGAAGAAGATCAAGACAGAATTCATGGTGATTGACACGCCCTCGCCATACAATATCATCTTGGGAAGGCCATGGTTGCATGCAATGGGGGCAATTCCCTTAACATTGCATCAACTACTGCGGTTCCCAACAGAACATGGGATTGAAGAAGTCAGAGGAGACCAACTGCAGGCAAAGAATTGCTCCATGGCAGCAATGAAAACTAACTGCAACATTTGGGAACCAGGGAAGGCAGAGATTGAAGACGAGGACATGGAGGTCCTAGATGATGTCGGCAAGGAGCCAGCCGAAAGAGTGAAGAGACACTGAAGAAAATCCTCATCCAGGAGGGCGACGAAGAGCGCTTCTTTCTTCTCAACTCAGGCTTAGCCGAGGAAGAAGAAAGAGAATTGAAAACAAAACTACTCGGCATCAATGGCAGGATATAGAAGACAGTTGGGAAGACTTCTCAGTAGCCTTCTCGGCCTCGAGCTCAGCCTCGATCTCCTGAAGAGTTTGATCAAGGCTCTTCTCGGCGATTGGTACCTTGGAGTTTGAAGGCAAAGATTGAAAGCAAGAATCTAGAAAAAGACACAAAAAACAGAAACATGAATGTAATTCGTAATCAAGAATGATGATGAAGCTATCAAGAAATCAAGACAAAAAGATTGCACAAGTATGTCAAGCCAAGAACAGTGGTAGAAATCAACAGATGTGTGAACAGTGTGTATTCAAGAAGATGATTTGGAAATAACGGGTAAAACAAGCAATGGTGATTAACAATGAAGTAGAGCTTCTTGGAAAGCAACAAGAAATAAAACCAGGAGGAACAGTGGCTTACCAGAAAGAGGGAAGCCAGAATGTGAATCGCCGAAGTCTGACGACAATGACAGAATGATGTAAAGCTTCACCGGAGGAGAGAAACGACGACAGTTGCAGAAGCTTGAAAGCTTGGAACAAATGACGGATTTAAGCAAAAGAGCTAGAAAGAGAAGAAGCCAAAGGATTAAATGAAAAAAGAGAAAAATAGTCAAGAAGACGACAAAGTTCAAGAATAAAGTCAAGTGCACAGGCACTAAGTAAGTATGTGAAGAACAAGAAAGTAATGACCCAGACACAATGCTAGCAACAGAAAGCGGATATGACGAGAACAGTGCCAGGCATTCAAACAATTCAAAACTTGAAAACAGATGAAAATAGAAGACAACAGAGAGCAAATAAACAAATTCAAAGTAAACAGATTCAGAAGAGTTATGAAAGATTGAGCTTAATAGTAAGTAAAGAGTTTATGAACCTACAAAGTAAAATGAACGCCGATATGAAAATCGCCGGAGTCAAATAGATGACTGGAAATCGGGAACTCACCAGAGAGTGTGAGTAGAACAGTTGCAAAAGCTCTTGGAGTTTACGAATTAATGGAACCAGAACCTCGGCTAGGAGGTGCGATTTCAAGCAGCTTAGAAGGCATGAATCTTGATACATGACAGAAGTGGACAGTAAAGTTCAGGGAACTTTGAGGTTGGCAAGTTTGATCTCGGACAGAGGGGCACAAATGAACGAACAGTGTAGGTTCCATCACCTCAGAATGCCGAGGTAATAGAACCTAAGGGGCAGTTGTGGGGATATATTTTCTGAGTACCAACACGTGGCAAGGTGACGCCGACGTGTCAGCTGAGGTGCCACGTGTCTTGGTCGTTGTGCCAAGGTCATCTCGGCTAGGTCGAGGTTGCCTTCGAAGATATCGGAATCCGAGATAAGCGGATAAGGGACAAGAGTCCTAGAATGAAAAGGGAACTCAACCTGGATAAGGGACAAGAGCCCAAGAATAAGAGAAGACTTCAGTTTGTATTAAGATAAGACTCTTAGAGAGTTTATCCTAATCTCACTGGGAGTCCAAGATTAGCAGTAATCCTGAGTCCATAGAAGTCAGGCTTCTATTGGGATTAGGTTTATGTTGGCTATAAAAGAGAGACACCTCCATGGGTCTAAGGTATGCTTTTGATACTCAATCTTGTAAGTTTAGTACTTGATTTATCTTTAAGAGATATACTGACTTGATCGTCGGAGTGCCCCCGGGTGGTCGAAACCACCGTGGGATTCTTATATTTTTGTTGCAGGTCAGCCAGGTGCCATCTATTCTGCCAGTGCTCTCCAGCTGGTTACTAAGCGGGCAGTGTGGTCGGAAAATCACTCACACAGTTTTTTTACGTGAAAAGAAAAAATACATAAATTAAGAATTATAGTTTGATATTTATGTAAATACTTGCACCATCTTTGATAGATTATTTCAAAAAATACTTTTGATTATTATTCTCATTTATTGTTTGATTTTGTTTAAACTTTTTTTTGTCTATTTGCAAGTAACAACACAATAAGAAACAATAATATTGATGATAATGATGGATTGGAGTTTTGGAGTGATAAAAAAGATGAAGAGAAAATAATTAAAACTTGGGAAAAAAGATGAACAAACTTGAATTTAAGTTATTAGAGTGTACATTAAGAAAAAAATATTTTACTTAAAAGTTTAATGTATATTGTCCTTAATAATAAATTTATATTAAGATATAATAAAAATAAAAATTTTAAAATTCTAATTAGGTGTACTGAAATACAATTT
The DNA here is from genome assembly GCF_004153795.1 of Camellia sinensis. NCBI lineage: Eukaryota > Viridiplantae > Streptophyta > Magnoliopsida > Ericales > Theaceae > Camellia > Camellia sinensis. Next base: position 1,311,208 of record NW_021024849.1, read on the forward strand.
TAGTACAAATAAAATCAGCCCAATATGACCGGCCCAACGTAGATAAAAAAAAAAAAAAAGAAAAAAAAAGGGAGTTACGGGCCAGTCCTTTGGACCGGACTTAATTCCTAGAAAGTCTTGCCCAAAATAATTTAGTCCATCTTCCATTTTTACCCCTTACATTTAGTTGAATGTTTTTATCCTAAACCCAAACACATCCCTATCTCTCTCTCTCTCTCTCTCTCCCTCTCTCTCCTATTTCTGTCACTGGCACACCATTTCCTCCTCCTTCGTCACCAACCATTATCTCCCTCTCCTTCATTGCCATCACCAGTTTGAGATGCAAAGTGTCTAATCTGTGCATTGAAAGGTGTTGTTAATCTTCTACAGACGTGTAATTGATCTGATAAATTTGTTACTTAATTCAGTGATAAATTTGTTGTGATGCCCCTCTCTCTCTCTCAAATCAAGTCTGCTATGTGTAAATTTTTTAACAAATTCATCAGTGATAAATTTATCACTGCTTAAATAAATGTATCACTGGCTTAAACAAATATGTCATTGGTTTAAACAAATTTATCACTGGTTTAAACAATATAGAGCTCCGAACTCGTCAATGTTGACATACCCATCTCCATTAATTCTTGATCTCTCTCAGATCTAACATCATCTCTCTCAAATCTAAGGGCTACAAAGATAGTTCTCATGTTCACCAATACCAACGAATTCATCAATGGCTCTGGAACTCGTCAATGTCGACACACCCCATCTCCATTCATGTCGATTTTCTTGATCTCTCTGAGATCTAACACCATCTCTCTCAAATCCAAGAGTCACAGAGGTAGTTCTCATGTTCACCAACACCAATGAATTCATCAATGGCTCTGGCAGTTCTCATGTTCACCAACACTACTAATTCATCAATGGCTCTGGCAGTATAACAGTAGGGGAAAAATCGAGATAGAAAAAAATATAATAGACTTCCTGATGCATGAGATAGAAACTTAGGACCTAATGAATAATGGATTCAATTATTAAAATCGGCTGATAAAAAACCCCAAAAAAAATGGAGGAAAAAGTGAACCCGAGCCAAAGAGTGTTTTGCTAGGGCTTAAAACCCCATTCCAATAACAAAACAGACAAATAAGAAAAGTGAAATTAGGGTTTCAGGGATTAATGTTTGGACCCAAAATTAGGGATATAATACTAAAATAATATAGACCAATCATATATTTTTATTCTCTATTTTTTTTTTCTTGTCATCCTGATCAATCACATGTGAGTGGGGTTGTGTTTTTTTTTTGTTGGTTCGTACCATTTCTGGGGTTTCAAGTATCTTCTGGAGATTCAAGTGAAAACCAGAGTACCAGAGAGAGAGAGAGAGAGAGATGTCGAAGAAGAACAACCTAGCTCGCAGAAAAAGACAGCACGAATACGAACTCCAAAGTACACACACACACACACACTCTCTCTCTCTATATATATTTATATATGTATGTATGTATGTATGAATTGAGTTGGGTTTTTGGTAAATTGGCCTCCTATATGTTTTTGTTGTGGGTATGTGATTGAGTTTGTTCTGATTTGTATTTCAAAAAATCAGGGGAGAAATTAGAGAAAGAAAACAAGGCAAAGAAGCTGCAGGCCAAGAAGAATAAGATGAAAGTAACTCCCTTTCCTCTTCCTCCATGCCCACTCTCTGTATATATGTATATACCAATAATTTGTTTGACTGCTCATGTGTTTTCATTTTATTCTCTAATTTTACTCTCTTATTTTTATTTTAAATTTTCTTTTTAAGGGTTTTATTAATTACTTGATGAACTTTGGGAGAATTTTAGGTGGGTTTGGAAAATGGACTTGGATTCTCTACATAATCACCCTTGCAATAATCTTGCAATGGTAGTTTAGGTAATTATTTTGAGCTCAAAACATGATTGGTGATAGTGCAATGCTTTAAGCCCAAAACACCAAGATTATTGCTTGAAAAGTATTGCATGGTTTTAGTAGGTTTTTTGCTTCTTCCTTTTTGTTTTTTTTTGTAAGGAATACTAGTTAAAAAAATGTGATGCTTTTAACAAATGCTAAAGAAGTTACTTTTTTTTTTTTGTTAGTGAGAAAGGATAATCTTTAACTTTAACAATTTCTATCCTAGTTATTAACGATTTCTAAATAAGCCTTTGCCAAGCAGACAAAAATGGTTTGAAGAATTAGAAAGTGGTTTGACTATGCTTTGTGGAGACAAGTGGGGTGTCTTGTTTGAACTCGATAGTTTTCTAGTTAGCAGGCTTATGGATTTTGAAAAACCTAGTTACACCTGTACTTTCAAAGCAATAGAATTGAGATTATAAACTTTCTGGTATAATGTAGCTGTCAAAAGGATGTTATCATCTTCATGTAGTATTTGATATTGCTTAATTGTAAGCCTTGTGCATTGGGTACAATTCGACACTACACAGCTAACCTCGAGCTTGATATGCACATTCTCAGGAAAATTATGTTACTAAATATTCAATCACTTGTAGGTTTGGTGAATGATTGTAGATACTGTTTTTCTTATTAAGAGATTTGTAAAAGTTTTGTGTTGATGCTGGCTTGCTTGGTTATGTTTTAGTCATTTGTGCAGCTAACAAAAATAGCCAAGTTTAGTGAAATCTAGATTTTCTATTGTTTTAAGTTTTCTAGTAAAACATTTTATCATCACTATCCTTGAGGGAGAAGGCAGTCTAGTTGTAATCCAATTCTTATTCTTGAGAGTCATTGATCCATGACCAAATTGTTCTACATGTAAATTTCTATGTAATTTAGGGGTGTATGAGCCCAGTCAAACTGAGTAGCGAGTTGTTTAAACTTGGTTTGAAATTTGACGAGCTTCAAGAATATGTTCTAGCTTGGTTTGTTTGTCTTTCAAGTTGATCTCAAACAAGCTTTAATCAAGTAGCTTAATGTTATATACCCTATAATTTTGTAGTGTGTGAAATTATTGAGCCAAGTTCGAACCAAGCTCTAGAAATTAACAAGGTTCAAAATGTGTTTAAACTTGACTTGTTAATCTCGAACAAGTTTTTAACAAGTTAAACATGCTCAAATAATGTAGTTCGATTTACAACTATATGCAAAATTGTAAATTATTATTCTATCTTCTTTTCAAAGTAAGGATAGGGTATGTAGAGGTGAAGAGAACTATTTGTTTTTTTCATAAATTACAGTTTGTTTTATGAACATATTATATATCTATGGGATACCCTCTATAAACACATCTATAAAAATATATAAATAATAGCGAAAATCAGAGTCTTAGTCCTTTCATTGCATAAAGTTAATGAATACAAAGAGTTTAATGTAAATGAATGCCCTATTGGCTTACACTTTTCCAAGTCTCAACTTGGTTACAACAAAAGTGGGACTAGCCCTTACAATTAAAGCCCTAGGCTATACAAAATATAACAAAACAAGAAGCTCTTGCTTCTCGGAGATCCTTCCAATACTATTGCCTTTGTAGAGGCATGCCATCATTACCTGAAAATGTTATTTCCAAGTAGGGTGAGCCACAGCCTAGTAGAAATCATCTAATCGAGTATATGAAATTTAGCAATGGTATAAGTACAAGTGCATAAACAATGAATGTGATGAAACGTTTTACAACTATATATATATTCATGAGATATCAATTTTCAAGACATAATCCACTTCTTTTTAATTCATATCCCGTTCACTTATCTGTTCTCCATTCATGAGTCAATTTCATTATTTCTCAACAACCGAATTGAGGAAACAACTCAATAAATTTCAAATCACACAACACATATGCATAAACACTTCAAACTTCTATTTCATGGAAATTTCGTCAACGGGCAGCCGTCAAACGGGACCCATGTAAACGTAGGCTATACAAGCACTACAATTGCCGTTTTATGAATATTTCGTCTGCGGGCTAGGCACTCATGTATAATTTCGGGACTTTCACCCAGGACACTCCGGCCAACTTAATTATAATGGAGTCCATCCCCTTTCTCCTCACAAACAAATATCTATACATACGTAATGTATTTAGGCAGATAATCAAACATGAAGCACATCCCCTTTCCACTTCCAAACAAATATACATATACAATGTATATAAACACGGTCATATTCAATGGCAACCATCAAAAGATTAGTTTCAATTCACCTAATCCATATGCAATTTCTACAATAGTCAAAGCTATCCTCCATTGATAGCCCAATACAGTTATCTCTAGACAGATATTAAATCTCAAACAGATAGTTTATTCAAAACTTCTAAAGGACTGAGTTAATACATAACCAATCCCACCATTCATATCAATACCCTCTTAATTCAACATTTTCAATGCCAATTCCAATTATTTGTACAAAATAATAATTTGATCCTATTAGGGCAATTTCTCCTCTTTTTTTTTCCCAATCATTAGCCAAGTGCCAAAACCATCCAATTAGACATAACACAACATCATTTTCAAACCCCACAACCATCTATTTCACCTACACCCAAAACCCCTCTTACCATTTTATGCCCAAACCTTAGGTTTGTTTAAAGCATTCCCCAAATTACACCATTGTTACACAAAAGACAAATAACTAAGTTAAATATCATATGAAGGTGTAGGAAGATCCTTACCTCAAGTGAGAAGACGAGGCAAAGCAAGAGAGGAACTCCAAGAACACCGAAACCACTTTTATTCGGCTCAAAATGTAGATCTTGACGAGCTCTACCTTTTTCTTAAAAGCACTAGGGTGGAAATCCCAATGGATCTAGATGAAATCTAAGAGAGAAGGTGAATTGTAGAGAGAGAAGCTTAAGAACAAGATTTTTGGAAAGTTTTAGAGAGAGAGAGAGAAGAAAAAGTGATTCAAAATGTCATCTTCTCGGACTGAAATACACGCAGTCCGCTCGAGCGTGGAAAGCGCCGCTTGAGCGTTAGACACAAGGTTCTGCTCGAGCGTGAAAGTTGGCACTCGAGCGTGGAATGCACATTTCCAGCATTTTTAGAACTGCAAAAATATACCGAAAGTTGACGAATCCCACTCGAGCTCGAGAATGGCCGCTCGAGCGGAGGAGCAAAATTTGTGAAGCCCGCTCGAGCGCAAGAATGGCCGCTCGAGTAAAGAAGCCAAAATCTGGGCCGCAAAAGCTTGGAAAAACAAGCAACCAACTTGTCCCAAATGCACAACTCCAACTCGATGACCAAAAATAGAGGGGAAGACAAGGGAAAAGATAAGAATAACTATTCAAAACCATATCAACCCGAGTCCGGAATACGAAAGATAATGGGTCAAAACCGGAATCGTTATATTTCTAGTACATTGGAGGTCATAGCGTGGAGCAGAGGAGGAGGGGATGGAAAAATCCACTGGCTTGATTATATTCGATCCAACTCGATTTTAATAGAAAAATTTTGAGAGAACTCTGGTAATGTAGGGTTCAGTATAGCGGTAGATAGGTCAAAACTGTCAAGGTTAAGGTAAAGTATGAAATTTAATCACTAAACTAGTTGAGTTTAAAATCAAGAAAACATGTACGAAATCCGAAAAAAAAACCCCGACCTTTTGCCATCCCAACCTTTTAGCAAGGTGCAAGATTTGACTAAGATTTGAAAAACTAATTCTTACCGTCCAACTGGATCTTATATATTGCCTTTCAAATATTGAATTTGAAACTTAATTCACAAAACAAAAAATGAATATATTAGAGAGTTTTCCATTAATGGCAAGTGGGGGTTGCTTAGTCAAAGCAACAATTGTTTATGCTTCAAAATGTAGTTATACCTAAAATCCATTGATTATTTCTTCAACCAATATAGGTTAGGGGTTGTTCCACATATTCTTCTCTCATTCAACTCTCATGTCATTTTCTTTGAATAATATTTTCCCTTTCCCTTCATTTGGAGGTGAATATGTGTAGGAAAGTGACTTTTTATTTCACTAATCATAAATGATTTCAAGTATGACTTTGCTTGCGACCCCTTTATCACTGCACTTTTTGCATTTAATTTCTTCCGTTGTTCAACCTTGAGTTTATTTATCTATTTTTGTCAATTATATTATTGAGGTCATTAGTGCATATTACCATTACACTAAAACTTTTTGTGAATCATGAATTTATTAGCCTCATATTGTACTGATTGGGGTGAAAACTCTCATTGCATCCAAAGTTATGTAATTTTTGACAATATATATTGTGTTTTGGATAAAGGATTTGACGAGGAATTTGTCGAAAGAAAGGAAATAGGAATGAAGAAATTAATGTAATAGATGCTAAATTTTTGTCACATTTTTCTTTTTCATTTGCAAATTCTTATTTAATTTCTAGATCTAAACACAGTTTAAGTTAGGGGTGAGCAATGGTTTATCCGATACGTACAACCCGCTCAAACTGACCCTACCCGCACGCATAAATAGGGCGAGTGCGGATCTATTTTTCGGCCCAAAATCGGGTTCGGGGCAAACCTCGACCTGACCCTACACGCACAAATCTGTATCCGCCCGCAAATTATGTCTCTCTCTCTCTCTCTCTCTCTCTCATCTCGTCATTGTCTTTCTTTCTCTCTCTCATCTCATCTCACCTACCTCTCTTTTCTGTCCTCTCCGTCTCCGTCACCACTACCATCTATTGCCTCCTTACTCGCAATCTCTTTTCTCTCCTCCCCGTCGCCATCTCTCTCCTCTCCTCTCGTCGTGACGCCGTCGTCTCTCGCAGATTAGCCCTTGCTCCATGCCTGCTCCATCAACTTTCGCACATCAACCCAGCCATGTTGTTGTTTGCTCACTGCCATTCCCTTATTTTTTCCCTGTCGCCATCGCCAATCGCAAATTAGATCTGGAGATTTCTAGATCTAGAAGATGTAGAAATTGCACCCAGAAAAAAAAAGTGTTTCATTGCACAAAGTCCCAGATCTGAAATCCCCTATCTTCACTTATTTATGGTTTGCTGATTGTGTATTTGCTTTGCTTGATGGCCTGGGGTATGTCCTAGTTTTGCTGATTGTGGCTTTGTTTTGCTTCATTGCACAAAAAATTATTTTTCTTGTTTTTTCTGGCTTTGGTTTGCTTTTGCTTGATGGCCTAGGGTATGTCCCAGTTTTGTTTTGTACCTGGGTTGCTTGGTTTGTATGAATTTTTTTGTTTTGCTTTAAGTTTTTTTTTTTGTGTCCAAAAGCATATCTCAGAAAGAGGGGAAGGCCCCAAAGCAAATCCCAAGAATAAAATTTTCAAAAAAAAGATAAAAATAAATCTAATTTACAAACTTCCTGCATTTGCCCGCATAACCGCCGTGCAACCCGCAAACTGCATTGCAGGCGGATGCGGTTTCATTTTTTCCTAACCCGCACCCAATCGGGTGGGTTCAACCCCCACTTGAACTGTGCATAACCAATCCATGAACACCCCTAGTTTAAGTGGTTTTTAAGTTTTAGTAGTAGACTCGGATTAGAGATGAGAAATGGGGATATATATGCAGTTAAGGGAATCCTTTGTAGTTTTTTTTATTTAATATTTAATATATTTTTATTTTTTATGCTCGGCAGTGACCTAGCTACTCATATGACATGGAGTGGAGGGTGCCACTAAGGTCACGATCGAAAATTGATTTTTTAAATAATTTTTTAAAAAAATCTATGAGATAAAAAATTAATGTGTTTAAGGATAATTTCTTTTAAATTTATTGAAAATCATAAATCAGTGTGATGTTTGACTTTTTTATTCTAGTGATTTTTTTGACCTTTTTTGGCATAAATGACATCAAAATGGGAATAAGTTTTAGACGAATTATTAATGATCTTGCTAATGGTGTTTTAATATTTTTTTGTATATTTTTTTTTTACTATACACCAACATTACTAGTCAATGATTTAAACATTTTTTTAAGCATTAAATAGGTGATTATTTAAATAAAATTTAAAAAATAATTAGTGAAACAAAAAAAGATAGGGTCTCAGGAATTTTAGGATCAAGAATGTACCTAGAAATGGGTTGTGGTGGGAGAAATTAAATTGATGAAGTGTTTACATATGAAATGAATTTAAGTTATTAATGTAAATTTTAAATAATTTTTAAATTTTTATAGTTGGGTCCATAGCATTATTAAAATTTTGATATAATTATATCAATATTTTTGTAGTAAGATTTAATGAATTTGAACTAACGCTCTGTTTACTTTGGCGGAAAATATTTTTTAAAAAATGTTTTTCATATCTTATGGTGTTTAGTACAATTGAAAACCAAAGTTAATATAAAATAATTTTATGGTCAATGAAAAACAAGTCTATTTAAGTAAAAAGAAATTTACTTTTAAAAGGTAAAAAACGTTTTTCGAATTAAATTTTTATCAATGCCATCACAACCATTACTGTTGCCGTCGCCACCTTAACACCTTCAATTCCACCTATTTTTAGATTGTATAATATTTATAATGATGAGAAAATATTTAAATTATTTTACTCTGTTCATTAATTTGTACTTAAGAACTTATATTATTTAATTTAAATTTAAAACTTTTGATCCAATTTCAGACGCAAAGGGGCCAAAACCAAAAGCATCTCCACAATTACATGGACTGTGACATTGATGTATTTAAAATAAATAAATAAATAAATAAAAGAGAGTGTACTCTTTCCAAGCTTGACCATGATTAATTGAAAATAAAGTTTAAAAAAAATTAAAATGGAAGGAATATAAATAAATAAAGAAGTTACTCAAATACTCAAGTTGTCCACTAATATCCAATGGTGTCATTTTAGCTTCTTTTTTGTCCCATTTTTCTTAGCTTCCAAATAGAATAAAAAACTTAAAGGTCCTGTTTGGCTGTCCTTATAATTTTTTATTTTTATTGTTTTTAGAAAATTCTAATATTTCTTTTTAACATTCTAAGTTCAAAGTTTAAGTAATATTTTCTTTAGGAGTTGGTTAATTTTTTTTTTTTATCGATTTTGGAGTTGTCTTTTTGTATGACTTTTTTTTTATTATTTTTTTTTAATTTTTAATTTTTCTTTGTTTTCAGTGAGGTTTTTAAAAAAATTTAAAAAACTTCACACGTGTGAATTCCACTCAATTAGACAGATTGAAAAAGTTAAATTTTTTTAAGAAGATGTAATAACCCTCACCACTGCTTACCGATAAACACTGATTACCGTTAAACTGAACTGATCATGACTGATAATTGAACTGATTAAAAGTACTGAACTGACTGACCGAAATTGAAACTGAATTGAATGAATACATCTGTTTGAATTGCATTTTATCTGTTGACTGTTTGTTTGATCTGTTCATGTCTTATGTTTAAACCGCTAATTGAAGGCCTTATTGGCGGCCGAATTAGAAACCGATTGGTGTTTTATGATCGTCATAATTAATGTGATTTTATGGTATAATTATTTGAAAATTGATTAGGTATGATTAAATTAGATTAAATATTGATAAAATACAGAGTTGGCCTTAATTACAACCTTGCCCTTGAGTGGGCCACTACCTATACACTATTGAGTTCATTATACTTGAGCCAAAAACGTTTTCCTCAGCCTTCTTCCTTGCCTTGCCGACTAGAGAGAGACTAGAGGAGAGAATTGAGTTCATTTTGTTGAATTGGCTTGAATTGCTTGCTAATTGAAGTGTGGATTGCTAAATTGAACCTCTAGACTTGCATTCAAGGAACTTAGGTATGAATTTCACCTTCTCATTCTTGTGTTTGAACTAATTCTTGCATGGTCCATGTTAAATTGTAGAGCTAAGTCATGTTTTAGTTCATACATGTTGATATAGAGCATAATTCATGCTTGCATGTGTTCTTGGTTGAATTTGGAGTTGAGTTCATGGCAAAATGGTGCATGCATGTCCATAATTTTGTAATGGTCCATGTTTTCAACTTGTTTTTGGATCAATTGGCTCCCTAGAGCATCAAATTGGAGCTTCAAAATGGTTTGAATTCATGCCTGTTTGCATGTTCATCTTGTTCTTGAAAAATGGTTTAAATTGAGTTTGAATTAAAAACCCTTGGGCTTTGATTTCTTAAAATTGAGCTTTGAAACATGTTATTCTATGTGTTTATAAATGTTTTCCAGAAAATGGGCCCAAGAGGATTGGTTTTGACGCATTTGGATGTGAGTTTGAGCTTGGAGGTGCAATCTGGAATTCCCAGATTTTGCACTTCCGCTCGAGCGGGGAAAGTGGTGCTCGAGCGTGCAATCCGAGCATCCAATATCTCTGCACTGTTTTACAGTCCGCTCGAGCGGAGGATTGGGCGCTCGAGCGGAGTTATGTGTCTCAAGCTCGAGCAGGCGTCGAGCGGAGATTTCACCCATCCAGTACTTTTACAATACGCTCGAGCGGGAAAGTTTACGCTCGAGCGGGTACCTTTGTTGCATGACCGCTCGAGCGGGGAAACCTGCGCTCGAGCGGGACTCTGTTTTTCTGAAAATGCTTTTAAATGTGCATCTTTGCATCCTCACCCCATTCTAGGCATTCTTAGGCCTAGTTTAAGACATCTTGTTGAGGATATAGATGTAGAACACACCGAGGCATTAGGGATTAAGTTGTTATCTTTCCCAGCTGTGTAGCTTAGTGTGTTCAATCTGTTAACTGTGTAGGGTTGGCGACTGGAGACACGCTCTAGCATACTGTAGCCCGAACTCTGTGAGTAACGATTGTGTAAAGATATGTTCATAAATGATTATCTTCTGAACAACTGAACTGTACTGTTTTCTGAACTGATTACTGTTAACTGAATAAATGTGTGTCCTATATTCTGAACTGTATTGTGACATCCTTAGCACCTACTGTTTACTGTTACTGCGACAGAATTCTCTGTCGGTTCCCTTGTTGGAACCACTACTGTTTACTGACTGATGGCCATCATTACTGTTCGGTCTTTTAAGACCTACTGTTTACTGTACTGTTATGCTAATGGGTGTACCACATATGACTGTACTGACTGAATGACTGAATACTGTTTAAATGTTTAAATGAACTGTTTTCATACTGTATGGACATTCATTCTTAACCTCTTTACGCACTATGTTATTCACTGGGCTTTAGCTCACTGCTTATGTATATATGTAGGTGTACAGGCACCAGACCGCGGCTAGAGGCGTTAGGGTAACTCCAGTTTTGTCAAGCCAGCCTATGTGCCTCACTGCGAGGTTCCGAGCCTATCGTGTTAAGGCTTAGGGGTGTTTTACAATTCCCCCTTCTGTACTGTCTTACTGTTTTGTTTAGACTGAATGTTACTGTACTGTTATGTAAGGGATTAAGTCCCTAGTCTGAATGATTGTAGATATTGTGCATACTGTTCTGTACTGTTTGCGTATAATGTATGAAAAGTCTTTTGCATATAGACTGTCACAGCTCAATGGACATTATTTACTTACTGTATTGGCTTCCGCCAGGCCCTGTACTCTGTTTTACTGTATTACTGTTCTGCAGGCCTTCGGTAATCCCGGATTACTGGCCGGTTACGGTGCTAAACCCATAGGGCCGGGTTTGGGTCGTGACAGAAGACCAATAAAGGCCAAAAACAATCAGCTTGGGATTGAAATTTTTTTCAGATTCATGATAAATTTTATAAATTTTAATTATTAAAATTATAAATTTGTCATGAGTAGTAATAATTTTTGAAAACCACACCTGATGTGTAATTTTTTTTTCTTTTTCGTCTCAAGTAATTTATTTTTCAAATTTTTTTTTTACATTTTTTAGATTTGTCTATACAAAAAGGATCTGAAAAATAAAAAACTTAAGCATAATTTTTTTTAAAAAAAATTACTAAAAAAAATAAAAAATAGTTGGATGTCAAACACGCACAATTTACTAAAAAAAATTAAAAAAACTTATGGCTAAAAAATAATAATCATAATAATAATAAATCTTATGCTCAAAAAATTAATTTATTGGGCATATTCTTTAAATAAATTATTTATTTTTATTTTTTATGAAAAACTAGTCTGTTGTTAAGAATTTTTTTAGCAAAATGATTTTTCTTTTTTTTAGCAATAAACTATCTTTCAAATTACAACTAGATGAAGCCTAAAATTACATCCTGTTAAGGTATATGACTTTAAGAAATAAATCATTTTGTTTAGTTTTGAAATTTTAAAAATAATTTTTAAGTTTTTTATTTTTCGTTTTTTGTTATTTTGAGTATTTATTTATTTATTTATTTTTTTTGCAGTTTAGTCAATTTTTTTAATGTTAAAGATGAACTTAATTTGAATGTATTTAAAAAGTAAAATATTTATGAAAAAATATAAAATAATTCAATAAATACAAAATAATATAAAAATGTATTTTTTTAATGTATTTAGTGAATGTTTAAAATATTTTTTTACAAATTATATATTTTTTAAGTGCATCTAGATTAAGTAGATTTAAAAAAAATTATTAAAATATTTAAAAAAATTAAAAAAAATAAAAAAATATTTAAAATTATTTTAGGAAACCCCAATAATATCTTAATATTATTTTTTTTCATTTTTAAACTTGAGTAGTTCAATTATGTATTTTGACTTTTATTATTGTGTAAAGAATACAACAAAATCATTTCAAAAAACAATGGGGAAATTTCAATTCAGGCTAAATTCTAAAAAAATTATAATAATTAATAAATTTTATAAATATTAATTATACAAAATACACTAATTTTTATCATGAAATTATAATAATTTTTTTAGAAATACCACCGTTAATTTCTCCAAAAAAACAATTGATGGATTCTTCTCCTTACCAAACGAGCCCTATGAATCCCTATCTGGTTTGGGGGGCCCAAGCCTGTTTTCATTCAGTGAAGTTACTTGAAATTGTTCACTTCTAGTTGTCATCTGATTCTTTCAAACTCTACCCCACGCGTCAATAAAGCGCGTGCATCTATCAAATTGTGCTTCGATGGTGTTTGGATTATTTTTGAACAATTACACACCAGTGTTGTGTCAGAAAAAATAATAAATTTTATAAATATGAATAATTAAAATTATAAATTATTTTATTATTGTGTAATAATTTTTCAAAATACTCACCGAATAGTAAATTTCTTATTAACATATCAGTAATACCTTGTAAAAATAATAGCAATTTCATAAAAAAGTTCATGAAATTATCTTCCAATGTTACAAAAAATTTCATTAATTTGTTTCCACTTAAATGATATTTTTTAGTGACTTTTTTTATTGTCTTTTCTTTTTTCTTTTTTTCCATTTTAAGTGATTTTGTTTTAAAAGTTTTCATAAAACTTTATATTTTTTTAGTTTTACTCGACTAGACAGATTAAAAAAAATAAAAAAATTTAAATAATTTTGAAAAAAAATCTAGAAAGTACATAAATTTATTTTGATTTATTTTTGGTTTTTTTTTTTTGTAGTACTTTGTTTGAATTTATTTTTTCATTTTTTTGTTTTACTTTCTAAATTTGTCTACATAAGACGGGCTTAAAAAAGTAAAAATTTAAATATAATTTATACAAAAATTACTACAGACAGTAAAATTGAAAAAAAAGAAAAATAAATAAAATTCTAACTGCATGCCAAACACCAACTTATTCATTGTAGCATTACCTATTACATATTTTGCAAATTTGCTCAACTAAACTATGACTCATTTGAACTTATCCTCTAAACTTTAAAACTTAACAGTTAAGTACTTTAAATATTATCTTATTACACTTAATTCTTTTTCATTATGATTCTATTAGAGATGTACATACAACTAAGTCATGTGTAAAGTATATAGCACACTTATTAAATTTTTAAGATAATAGTGTTTTTATTTTTTGATTTGTTTGTACTTTGTCACTAAGATAAATGAGACAAAGTGTAAATGAGATCACCAAATAAATGTATTATTATCTTAAAAAATAATAAATATGTCATATGCTTTACACATAATTTAATTTTTTTTTAAAAACCCCTATCAATATTCTAACGGAATGTGTTAAACGTAATAAGATAATACGTTCAAGTAGTTAACTCTTGAGATTTAAAATTTAGAGGGGCAGTGCAAATAGTCATCGTTTAACATTGTGTTTGGTTGGAGAAATTGGAAAGAGATATAAAAAGAAAAAAGGTGTGTGAAATTAGGTAAAATGTAGGTATATTTTATTCATATTTAACTTACATTTTTCTTTTTCTTTCCAAGTTATTTCCCAAATTTCCCAATCAAATACAGCATAAGGAGTTTATTAGGCCTTGTTTAAGAAGGTATATTGGACAAGTATTCTAACATAAATAATGTGGAGTAGTACTCTAAAAATACTAAATAATGGAAAAAATTTAAAAAAGAAAAGAAAAAAGAAAAGAATAGTTTAGATTATCATAATGAAACTTGTAGCGAATTCTATGAGTCTAAACAACACTCTTCAATATAGATTGAGGACTAAATTTTTTATTTCTTATTATTTTTCTGAAGATTTGCCTGAAAATCATAAGAAAATAGGGGAATTTTTTTTTAAGGTCCCTAATAATAGTAATTTAGAGGATAAAGGACACCAAAAAAAAGAGTGATGCATCAGGTCCCTCAACAACATGGCGCACATTTTTATTTATTTTGTGGACCAAAATACCCTTCACAAAATCAACACATAAACGAAATTGATTCCGATGACTGAGTTCCATTCCAAGCATATCCAACCATCTTCACGAGCAAGAGAATAGCGGAATTAGGGTTTCAATATCATCTTCACCATCGACATTAGAGCTTCGTTATCTTCTGCAAAAATCATTCCCATTCCTTCCTCACAAATTTCTCTGACCCCGTTTTCACTGTTCATCGTCATCTCAGTTCATCTTCGTCTCGTCGCATCTTCAACTCAGGGCATATCTGCCCGTCATTAAAGTTTCATCCTAACTCTGGCAAGTTTTTCTACAATACAACTAGATTTTCTCTAGAAACACAATTAATTGCATTTTATATTAACTTTCCATAAATTAGGGTTTTAATTTCGTAATAAAAAGCTACATGAATTTGAAAAAAGTTATTTCTCTGTGTTTTGAACTTATTCTTGAACATGTTTGTGTGATTTTATCTGTAAATTTCTCTGGCATTTGAATTTCTATGGTTTTTGCTTGATGTATGTTTCTTCTTTGAATTTTCTCTGGCATGTTTATTTTAAAAAAAGTTATTTCTCTGTGTTTTCATCTTATTCTTGAACATGTTTTTGTGATTTTGTCTATAATGCTCTGTAAATTTCTCTGTAATATGTATTTTTAATTGGCATGTCTATCTTTCTATGGAATGTCTATTACTCTCTTGTCTCTGTCTAAGTTTCTCTGGTATTTATAATTTTCTCTAACCACATCACTTTCCTCCCTTGTGTGTCTCTATCATGTTTAATTTTCTCTGGTTGTGTATGTCAATTTCTCTAGCATTTTAATATTATGGACTGGAATGTATGTTTCTTCTTTGAATTTTCTCTGGCATGTTTATTTTGAAAAAAAAAGTTATTTCTCTGTGTTTTGATCTTATTCTTGAACATATTTCTGTGATTTTGTTTATAAATTTCTCTGCTTTGTAAATTTCTCTAGAATATGTATTTTTCTCTGTAATGTCTATTACTCTCTTGTCTGTGTCTAAGTTTCTCTAGCATTTATAATTTTCTCTGGCCACATCACTTTTCTCCCTTGTGTGTCTCTATCATGTTTAATTTTCTCTGGTTGTGTATGTAAATTTCTCTGGCATTTTAATATTATGGACTTGAAATTTTCTCTAGAATGGAAATTTTCTCAAGAATGTGTAATTTTCTTCGGAATGTGTAATTTTCTCTAGTAAGTTTATTTTGTTCAATTCTTGGTTCCAAAGTGGTGTAATTTTCAGTGGCATGTTTACATTACTTTGTTTATTTTATCTTGCTAATTGTGGAATAGAAATTTTCTTTGGCTTGCCAAACGTTTCTCTGTCATTCATTTTCTGTGCTTGCTAGATATATGTTTCTTTTTTCAATTTTCTCTGGCTATATTTTACTTCTATATGTAACTTTAACAATTATTGAAAATTTCTCTACCATGTTTATGATGCTTTGTTGATTTTCTCTGGCAATAGAAATTTTCTGTGGCTAGATTTATTCCACAGGAAAACAATTACTACTCTGACATTTAATTTTTAGTGTTTGATTTTGTCTGACATTTATAATTTTCCCTGGCCACCTTAGTTTTCTCCCTTATGTGTAATTTTCTCTAACATGTCCAATTTTCTCTGGGATTTAATGTTAACATCTTTATGTTTTCATCATTGTCTAGAAATGGCAAAACGTAAAAGCAGCAAAACATCAGAAACACCAAGCAAGAAACAGAAACTCTCTTAGTCTTCTTATGATCTAAGATAAAAAACCAGCAGCAAAACACCGGAAACATCAAGCAAAAAACAGAAACTCTCTCAGTCTTCTTATGATCTAAGATAAAAAAAACCAGCAGCAAAACACCACAAACTCTTTGCCAAAACACACAAGTCCAATGTGATGAAGCAACTAGCATCAAGATGAGTACCCCAACTTCAAAACACTCAAGCTCAAGGGGGAAAAATCTGTTAAACTCCAAAGAAAGAGAGCTCACTACAGCATTCAATACTGATCCAATCTCTCATCTGTTGTCTTCTTTTTTCAAACACTTAAAGTCAATTCAAACCAACTTGTAGAACTTCAAAAGACCCCATTCTGGTATTTGATCCAAGCTCTAACCACTAGAAGAATGGATCCAAGGAAATCTAGGAAATCTGATGATGATGTAGTTGCAATAATCCAATGTTACAATGAAAAAACAAAAGCATTCACAGTTGGTAAAAAGAACTTGACCTTTACAACCAATGACATGACCTTGATTTTTGGTTTGCAAGGAGGTAAATGAGCCATGTCATTAAGATACTCTAAAAAGCCAAAATCTGCATTCCTAAGGAGAAGATTCCAAAAGGACACAAGGCTCACTGGTCCTGTTCTTAAAAATGCCTTGGTCAAAGCAATAAAAGGCAAGCAACCAACAGACTTCAAAGATGTAGCAATCATCGTTACATTGTACTTGTGTCTCACCCTATTTTTTGCAACAAGTGGGAATTCAATAGGGTGGGTTTTTATAAAGTATGTGGAGCCTCTTGAATCAATGAAATGGTATGACTGGCCATAAGTAATCACATCAACATTGATTGATTCTATCATAGCATTGCACAAAACTCCAGAAAAAGTTACAGGGTGTGTCATTGCATTGCTGGTAAGTATAATATCCATTCAAATTTGCAGTTATCATACTTACAAATTTGTGTGTTTAGCAAAATTTAATTACTTTAATTTTTATCACAGTATTGGCTATGTAAACATGCAAATATCATTGACTCAGAAGATAGTAACACAACTGACTTCCCACGATGTGCCAAGTGGAACCTGCAAAGCTTGACCAAACAGTTGCAGAAGACACCAGTCCATTCTCTTACACCTCGACAGGTTAGATTTCTATCACCACTGAAATCTCAATGAAATTCCAAAATTTGTTTGACCATTGGTTTGTTTCCCTCCTTGTGCTTTGATTAATTGAGATCAATTTTCTCTGAACTATCAATTTATGTTTCTTTTTTGATTACCACTGGTTTATTTCTGCCATTGTAATCAATTTTCTCTGCAATCCAAATTTCTCTGACCACAATTGTTACACATTAACTTATATGCCCTGATTGATTTTCTCTGATATCTGAATTATGTTGGTTGTTTCACAATTTTCTCTGGCCCTTAAAATTGTTTCCTTTGTGTGCAATTTTCTCTGGCCCATAACTTATGTGCCTTGCTTCTTTAATTAACACTGTTTATTTCTGCCCTTGTAATGATTTTTCTCTGGAATCCAAATTTCTCTGACACAAGTATAGTAACATTAACTTATATGCTCTGATTGATTTTCTCTGATATCTAAATTATGTTTCTTGTTTCATAATTTTCTCTGGCCCATACAATTTTCTCTGAAGTTTGTTTCTCATTAGTATCATTTAGATGAATTTTATCTGCCTTATTTGAATTTTTTCTCTCAATGAATTTTGTAACATTTCTCTAATAAAAAGCCTTCTGTTACAGATAGATAACAAGGAGCTAGTTAAAAACCCATCAGATGAGTTTTGTCTTGGTAAAAAGAAGAAGAAAGAATCAAAAAAGGCAATTGTCAAATTCAAGGAGACATTAGAAGATTCATCTGAAGAAGAAGGGAATGAAGAAGGAGAAGCCAACATAGAAGAACAAGAAGCCAGCAATGGACAAGAAGATCAACCAAGTAGTGGAGAAGCGGAAGCCAGAGAAAAAAGTGAAGAAATAAAAGTAGAAGACAAAGAAGAAAATGAACAGAAAGAAGAAGACAATGAAGAAGAATATGAAGGCACTCAGTCTGAAGAGCAAAAAGAAAACAATGAGGAAAGTGATGAAGAAGAACATAATGAGCCGATGGACCAACATCGTGATAGCATTTGTGGCTCAATAATGCATCAGCCTCAAGAATCTGAGGAACCAAAGGATGCTCAAATTGCTGATCTACATCAAAGACTATAGGCACTTTCTAAATCCAAAATAGAAAAAAAAAGAGAAATTGGAATGAATTACTTGTAGAAAAGGAGATTGCAATAAGAACCTTGACATCACATAACTCAGAACTTCAAGAAAAAGACAGCACAAACCAAATGAAACTAAGGATGTTGGAGGTTCAAAAAGAAGATAATACAAAAACAATTCAACAGTTGAGGTATTCAATTTCAGAGCTTAAAACTGAAAATGCTAGATTATATGAAGAAATTCAAGAACTATCCATCCAACTAGCAACACAACCTTACCGAACACCAACACAAGTTCAACCACAAGGTTAGTGAAAATCTTGAGTCACAAAAGTTACGTACTTGTGTCAACATAACTCAGAGAAATTTCTATTTATCATATTTTTCTCTGTCAATGGTAATTTTCTCTGGAAGTTAAATTTCTCTGAACACATTAGTTTCTGCTGCTTATTTCTATTGATTTCTACTGCTTATTTGATTTTCTCTGTCTATTTTCTTATTCGATTTTTATTCGATTTTTGGGGCTTGTTTGATTTTCACTGTGTATAGTTGGAATGGAAGTGGAACAACAACCAACAACCCAACAAGAACAAGTGCCACACAAAGAACAACTAAAACAAACGACAAAAGTCTATGGTAACTAGAAAATATTGAATCAAATAAATTTACAAATTGAAATATCATCTGTTACTTCAGAGAAATTTCACTTTTACTGATATTTTCACTGTCTACAGTAAAAAAAGATCATACATCAATGATAAAAAAATTTAAAGGCAAAAGAAAGGAAAGAAAAGCAGCACGATCCAAAATTTCAATATCCCAAAGTTGCGAAAGTGACTAAAGGTTCAAAGCAAGCTGCAAAGCAAACCGAGCAATCCACGAAAGACAAAGAAGTCCTTGATGCTGATGCATACGTCTTGCCTCAACCAACAAACATTAGAAAATCTTGGGTTTTTCCGCAAGCTCTACCGGTTTCAAAATTGATAAAAGATCATGTAAAAGACATCTTGCCGCACATCAAATGTGTCTGGACTTAAGTAAGTACAACAAATAAAATAGAAGATAACAAACAACAATTTACTAACTTATATTGCATTAACAACTATTAAATCCCTTCTTTATCATCTTATAGGGCTTTAATCTGGACAAGTAAGTTGAATCTCATTGCCTTCGAAGATATTGGAAACCTAATAAAGCAAGAAGAAATTGCCAACAATGTAAGTCTTTCATCAAAATTTCTCTACAATGTTCCATCAACCTTTATAAACCAATATTACAATTATTAATGATATTTTTCAGGTCATTGATGGTGTAGACGTCCCCTGAACGCCTCGGGAGGGAATCCCGTTCCGTTCGCTTTGGACTCACTACAGTTTAGACTCAATGTCACGGTCCTGTATCTAATCTCGCAGAGTGCAATGCAAGACCGATGAATCATCAAAGAGTCCAAGTCTGGCAAATCATTTTTGGAAAATAGAATTTTTGTAAAGAAGTGCCAAACATGGACTGCTTTGCCAGATACAGAGTCGCCACCTAAATATTTTTTATGGAAGAATTTAGGAAACCCTGACTCGTTTGCGTAAGGCCACGTGTCCATCATCACCAAAGTTGCCTCGGCTCGGGAACTTGGGTACGACTAGGGAAGGTCAGCTATGAGCACCCCTTCTCGCCCGATCAGAGATCGGCCTCTACTAACCATGATATCTAGTTTTGAAAACATTATGCGTTCTTATTTCGATTAATTAGCTAATCTTACTATGTGATGCGCACAACACAAAAGTATAGACTAGATCCCCTAATTTGGAACAAAGCATCGCATATCCGTTTGTTTAGAAATTGGTTTGAAATTTGCTACTCGCAAGTAGGCTAAAACACAGGTTTCGACGAATTATTCCAACTCAAGCAACCCAACCTTCACCCACAGGCATTCAGGCAGTTATATCACATAAGCAGTTAGCCTCATAGTAAGCATGCTATCATGGCAGTCACTCACACACATGCAAGGATGCTAAAGCATAAACACTCACCGAGTACTCCGAGCCAAAACAGAAACTAGTTAGTAATCAATGCATGATCCTAGTTCATGTTAAGATGGCTAATGCAACACATGCAAGATGCAACTAAGATAGGCTCGGCTATTCTAAGATGGCAGTGAGATGCACAGATAACATATATTCAACTCGGAATTGAAATACAATGCAGTTAGTATGATGCGCCGAGCCCGAGTGCATGCAATACAGATGAATGATGCAAACATGCGAGCATAAGGATGCTAATTGAAATATGCCCTAGTACTAACCATCAAAAGCAGGTAAGTAAAAGGGAGAAAGAAGTGGGGATTGGAAGACATGCATCACACACACGCACGCTTATTACAGTTGTGCCCTCACTCGGAGGGTCCGAATAAATAATACAGACCGAATAAATAATTAACTACTCTAGCTAATTAAATATTACAAACCCTTAACCAATTAATCAACTTAATTAAGCTAATAAAGCAGTAAAATAGCCCCGGGAAGAGGGATGAATGCATGCTCGGATTGGCTTCGCTCGGAAACCCAATGCCATGCCACTGTTGCCTCTGTTTACACTGTTTTGCACCTCTGAAAACTGCATAAATCTCCAGAATGCTTCTGAACCACCTTCTGAGCACTGTGGAAGGTCACCGGCCAAGAGTAAAGGCCACCGGCCATCCATCGACCATGGATATTGATATCGGCCACAAATGTTTGGTCGATCGGCACTGCAGATGGCCGACCGGCCATGTCTTCCTGCAGAAACCTGTTTTGACAGCAGCAGAGGACAGACAAGGCATGACAATGCATTTCAAAGCAAATGTTTGCACAACCACACTCCATATCATATTTAAGACTCAAGGGAGTATGGTGCTCGACCCTCGGACCACTAATCGCGCATTTCCATGCATGATGGCCCAAGAGGCCAAGTTGTGCATTTTGATTTCAAATGACATGCAAACCAAATAAACATATAAAGCCCAACCTCTATCATACTCAATTCAAGAGGCAAAGCATGCAAGCTCTATGCAATGCAACCTAGGCAGGAGGCTAAGTATGCAACATGAACATGAGGGCAAGTATGCAAGTTAGCAGACATGCAAAGTGTAATCTTAACCATGCAAGCATGCAAGATGCAACATGGACAACATGTTAAGTACAATTCATGCCAAATGCATTACAACCTAAGCATGCAAAGATGCAATGTATCAAACATGCAAAATGCAATGTAACAAGAATGGAACGAGGCCAAATATGCAACAACACATAGGGCAAGCATGCAACAACATGCTAGAATGGTCTTAAACTAATTTGGTTAGCTCTTAACTAGGCCCAAAACAGTGGCCAAATGTTGAGGAAATGGGGGCCAAGTACACATACAATCATGCATGCAAATGGACCAACACTTAAGCATAAAGGAGGGACTCTTAAGCACACTTAAAAGAGATGAACATGGACACATGGCATGCATACTAAGCTCTGAAATTATGTTAGAAAAGGTGCCAAACCAACTAAACAAATCAAGCAAAACATGCTCATGGCTTTACACACTCAAGGCCTACAAGCTAGAATGCAAAGAGACTATACAAAACATGTTGAGCATGACCAAAGCAACTGAAAACAGAGCTAAAGCATACTAAAACATGCATAAAAGCTTCACAAAGCTTGGCCAAAATCATGCTAGAACAAGGGTCAAAGCCTAAAGCATGTTAAGGCAAATTCATGGCATTACAAGACAAGTATGCAAGGCATGCATGGTGTGTCTAAACCAAGTAAAAACAGTGCTATATCATGGCAAAATAAGCACAAATAACACTTAAGACATGGCCAACATGAACTTAAAAATGGTGCTCACACATGAGGCTAAAATGACACTTTTTGAAGACAACAAGGAGAAGGGATGGCCCTCTCCTTCTTAGGACCTTAAGACACCATCCCCACCACTGAAATCCCTCAAGATTTCAGTGGTGAGCAGGCCCAAACAAGGTGGTCCCGGAGTTCACCAAAATAGCACAAAATGGGGGCCAAACAAGGCCTAAGAGGGGTCAAACAACCCCAAACAACAAGGTGACCTCAAACAACTATTTAAAACACTCAAAAACAAGATTTTTTTTTTCAGTTTATGACTAAGCCCAAAAAAGCATGCAAGACAGACTAAAAGTGTGTGCAAAAATGAGGAATAAAGAGGGTAAGGAGTGTTACCCTTGCAGCCAAGAAGCTCCAGCAGCTTATGGACCAAAAATGTAGGCCTTCAACCTCTGAAAACCAGCTCCAAGAACCTTAGAGTGATGGAGGAAGCGTGTGGTTGTGAGGTGGTGTGTAAAGGGGTCAAGAACCAACACTTATGGAGCTTGGATGTAGAGATATAGAGAGATACAACTCTTGTATGCCTTAGATCAATTGTTGGAACCCTTGCAATGGAAGAGGAGCTCTTCTTTTATAGAGGAAAAAGAGTCCAAGCTTCTCTTAGAAGCTTGCAGCAAAAGGGCCAAGAAGGCAAAGCTTCTTGGAGAAGCTAGACAAAAGGGCCAAGCTTCTTGAGGAAGCTAGACAAAGGGTTCAAGCTTCTTGGAGAAGCTAGAACAAAGATTCAAAAGGTTCAAGCTTTCTCAAGAAGCTAAAACCAAGGGTTCAAAAGGTTCAAGCTTCCTCAAGAAGCTAAAACCAAGGGTTCAAAAGGTTCAAGCCCCCTCAAGAAAAGGTCTCGGCTAGAAAAAGTGGCCGATTGACCAAAATCAGTGGCCGGCCGACCAAACATAATGCCGACCGACCATCAATAGTGCCGACCGGCCATCACCAATGGCCGGTGGCAAGGAAGCAAGGCCGGTGGCCTCAAGCCATGGCCGGTGAGGTGTGGGGATGGCCTACAAGCTATTTCCCACCCTCAGAAGCAAAACAACAAGTGTTTGATGCAAAACCAAACACAAAACAAACAAGTCGAGAGGTCTTGAGGTAAGGCGCGTAGGCGAAACCTCCGAAAACTCAAGACGAACACAAACAAGAGTAATCATCGAGTGTTCAAATGATGACGTCCAAGTCTTAAGGACGGTCAAAAATGGAGTGTCTACAGTTGCCCCTCTTTGACAGAACTCGAAAGTCATAAAAATGACGGGAGTGAATGTCAAAGCCCAGAGACGACCCATTTTTGACAAGGCCGAAGACTTAGACAAAGCATACAAGCAGCAGACAAAGATATGCGCCCGAGGGCAGGGGCAAAATGCAAGACAATGCACAAAGCCGAGCATAACTTATGATCATGCAAGAAACATAGGGACGTATCCCGGTGTTTCGGAAAGGTATAAGCATTAGAACGTATTCCAAATGCTCTTAACCAAAGAGGGAGAAGCATAGGGACGTATCCCGGTGTTTCGAAACGAAGGAGAAACATAGGGACGTATCCCAGTGTTTCAGAGTGGTTCAAGCACCGGAACGTATTCTAAATGCTCTTAACCAAAGAGGGAGAAACATAGGGACGTATCCTGGTGTTTCAGAAAGAAGGAGAAACATAGGGATGTATCCCGGTGTTTTGGAAAGAATGAGAAACATAGGGACGCATCCTAGTGTTTCGGAAAGGAATGAGAAACATAGGGACGTATCCCGGTGTTTCAGAAAGAATGAGAAACATAGGGACGTATCCCGGTGTTTTGGAAAGAAAGAGAAACATAGGGACGTATCCCGGTGTTTCGGAAAGAAGGAGAAACATAGGGACGTATCCCGGTGTTTCGGAAAGGTAGAAAGATAGGGACGTGTCCCGGTGTTTCGGAGAGAGAGAAATGTAGGGACGTATCCCGGTGTTTCGGAAAAGGTATAAGCATTGAAACGTATTCCAAATGCTCTTAACCAAAGGGGGAGAAACATAGGGACGTATCCCGGTGTTTCGAAAAGGTATAAGCATTGGAACGTATTCCAAATGCTCTTAACCTAAGAGGGAGAAACATAGGGATGTATCCCGGTGTTTCAGAAAGAGAGAGAAACGTAGGGACGTATCCCGGTGTTTCAGAAAGGTATAAGTATTGGAACATATTCCAAATGCCCTTAACCAAGGAGGGAGAAACATAGGGACGTATCCTAGTGTTTCGGAATGGTGTGAACATTGGAACGTATTCCAAATGCTTTTAACCGAAGAGAGAGAAACATAGGGACATATCCCGGTGTTTCGGAATGAGAATAGAAAACATAGGGACGTATCTCGGTGTTTCAGAAAGGTAGGAGGAACATAGGGACGTATCCTAGTGTTTTGGAAGGAAAGAGAAACATAGGGACGTATCCCGGTGTTTCCAAATAAGAAGGAGAAACATAGGGACGTATCTCGGTGTTTCGAAAAAGAAGAAGAAACATAGGGACGTATCCCGGTGTTTCGGAAAGGAATGAGAAACATAGGGACGTATCCCGGTGTTTCCAAACAAAGGAGCGTGCAAAACAATGTAATGCAGGTGCACAAGACAGTGCAATAAAATGCATTTTCTATGCAAGTATGGGAGCATTTTCCATGCAGCATGGAAAGCATATTCTATGCAATATTGAAGACATATTTTGTGCATGAGACAAGCATATTCTATGCAACATTGAAAGCAAAGCATATTCTATGCGGAATCGAAAGCAAACATATTCTATGCGGAATCGAAAGCAAACATATTCTATGCGGAATCAAAAGCAAGCATATTCTATGCATGAATCATAACGATGCGCGGCACGCATGTAACAAAAGTGTATATGAAAGTGCACATTCTATGCAATAGAGGGGCATTAAACATGTACTCTGGTGCCTCTGATTTACCTCTTAGAGGACTTTGCAACATACTCAGCTCAAAAGGGGACACCCTGTCTATATTGGCAAGAGATAACATCTGTATGTGAAAACCACAGGTGCTGCTTGGACTGCCATTCTGACTTGAAGCAGGCTTACACTTGAGGTAGAGACGCACTCATGTCTCGGTAGCATTAACAAGGCCTGAGAAGGTGCATATGGAATGCGATCTCAGGATTTGAAACAAACTCAGATGCTCCGATTTTCCCTCTTTTCTTTTGCTTTGCAGTCTAGAACCTATATAGCTTCAGATAGGTCCTGGTTCTACTATTCTGACATGACCTGGGTTGAACCCTACGGTTTTATGAAACAACGAATCTTGTTTTGCACAAACGTGAAGAATGACACAGCACTCTAAGCACAAAATGATTTTATTTTTCAAATTAAGAAATGAGTTCTTAACCGGGTACTGAGCCTACGACTGAACACAGCGAGAAAGACTCAACAACGAAAAACAAAAGGTAAACAACCTAAATACATCGAGACATGCTCGGAACGACTCAAAGTAAGAATCGAGACAAACAAAACAAAAGACACGGCACACAGACGTGTTATAAAGACGAGAGACCTCCCAGTGCACGAGGAGCCAGTTTCTCCGGGTATTATTTTCCACCCTTTTCTCATTTGTGATTCTCACATCACTCAGCCCTCAGGCTCTTTTTTCTCTCAAAA
Source organism: Camellia sinensis (assembly GCF_004153795.1). Classification (NCBI taxonomy): domain Eukaryota; kingdom Viridiplantae; phylum Streptophyta; class Magnoliopsida; order Ericales; family Theaceae; genus Camellia; species Camellia sinensis. The sequence goes on from NW_021024849.1 coordinate 1,337,182, forward strand.
CCCTTTTCTCACTTTTTCTCTCAGCGCACATCTCTCTATTCTTCAGTCTCTCATTTTTTATCCCTCCCTTGGGTGGTTGATGGATAAACAGAAAGTTGTGGGCTCTTGCCCCTAGCATTCCGCTAGATTCTTCTTCTTGTTCACAACAGTGAGTTTCTTCCACAGAGGGGCTGCGCTACAATTGGGTGTGTAGCAAATCTGCAGCTGACATCGGTTGACGATGCTCTGTTGGGGAGTTTGGATGTGATCAAATCTGTCCATATAAGGGAGTGGAATATCTTGTCCCATTCCGGTTCGTGCTTCGCACTTGGCTTGATACCTCGTTGCTTGGAGGATGAGAGAGCTTTCAGCCCTTTTGCGGTCAGCTTCAGTGGTGTCCTTTTCTGGTGAATACGGTGCCCTTTTGGCAAGTAAAGTGCCCTTTCTGGCAAGTATGTTGACAACGGAAGAAAGACAGAACACCTGACTCAAATGTGCCCCTATTTCATCATTTTGACCATTTTTTGTTTTTGCTTTCTACTAAAACAATTTTGACCAATATGAGAGTTAGATTAACATACTTGTTCGATTTTTGATTTGAAAATCATGCAACTTAGGTTATGAGCACTGAAAATTTTCCCTTTTTGGGTCCAAGAAATGGTCCAGTTTTAGAAAAGATGGAATAATTTTTGAGAGATCAGTCAACCTCAGTAAAAATTCTCAAAAATTGTTTTTGCAAACAGCCACTTGTAGACACCCCATTTTTGACCGTCCTCAAGACTTGGACGTCACCGTTTGAACACTCGGTGATCATCCATGTTTGTGTTCGTTTGGAGTTCCCGGAGGTCTCGGCAACGCGCCCTGCCTCAGGATCTCCGAACTCAACCGTTTTGTGTCTGGTTTTTGCACCAAACACTTGTGTTTTGCCTTGGAAGGGCAGGGAATGCCTTGTAAGGCATCCCCACACACCACCGGCAGTGGCTAGAGCCCACCGGCTGGTTTTTGTTGCCATTGCCGGTCGGCACTTTTTAGTGCCGGTCGGCACTGTTTTTGGCCAAAATGGCATTTTTGGCCGGCCAACTACTGTGCATCTGCTTTTGCAGATATTTTAAGACAACTGTCTTGCCTTTTGCTCCCCTCCATGCACGTGTATGGAGGGATCTCCCTCTTATGAAGCTTGTCTTGTAAGCTTTACAAGACAAGAAGTTCTATAAAGAGAGGGGCTCTCTCTTGTTGCTAAAGTTAGACACTTGAGACACTTGAGAGAGCTTAGACAGCCATTGTTAGGGTTTGAGTTCTAGGGTTAGGGTTTGACACACATTATCTCTCTCTTTTTCCCTCTTGTGTGAGTTAAAGTGTGTTTGTGTCTTACTATTGAACACAAACACATAGTGTTTCACCTTCACTTAGCTACTGAGGTCCTAAGAGGTTGGTTTTGGTGTTTTGGTGTTGGATTCAAGCCAAGGAGGGCCATTGGAGCATCATTTGTAAAGGGGTCTTCAAGGGTGATAATCTAGTCCCATTATTCCCCATTTTTTCATCTTGTTTTTACGTATCTTAAAATCGTTTTTGAGCTTAGTGTATAATACAAAAAATTTCTGTTTTTAGACCCTCTTGATTGTTTATTAAGAGTGTTTTGTGGTTTGGAGGTGTTTGACCCCTCCTAGGCCTTGTAAGGCCTCATTTTGTGCTATTTTGTGCAAGTTTCGAGACTTTGGTGTTTGGGCCTCTTCACCACTGAAATCTTGAGGGATTTCAGTGGTGAAGATGGTGCCTTGAAGTCTCCAAAAGGGGAGGGCCACCCCCTTCCCTTGTTGTCCTTGAAATGGACCCATTTTGGCCTCTTGAGGGAGCACCATGTTAGATTGTGTATTGACTATGTCTTGGTTGTTTTTCATGCTCATTATACCATGATATAACCTTGTTATGTGTTGGTTTTGTTACACCATGCATGCTTAGCATACCTACCTTGTAATGCCATATTTATTGCCTCAATGTGCCTTAGGTTGTTAGCCCTTGTTAGAGCATGTTTTAGGCTTAGCCTTGTGAAGGTTTTGTGCTCATTTTGCCATGTTTTAGCTCTGTCCATAGTCGTTTGGGTTGATCTTGGCATGCATAGTATAGCTCCTTTGTATTTGAGCTTGTATGCTTCAAGTATGTGAATGTGTAGAATGTGTTTCTTGCATCATTTCGGTGGTTTGGAACCACCCACCATGTCATTTCAGACCTTTTAGTATGCCTAAATGTTTGCATTTTGTGGCCCTTTTGTTGCTTCAAGAGTTGATGCTCCATGCTTCATATTTGTGCCATGATGTATACCTCTAGGATTAGGTTACTTGGATGCCATCTAAGTGATTCTTGAGGCTTGTTTTGCATGATTTGGGACTGTTTTCGTTCAATTTGGTCGTTTGCTACATGAGTCATATGATCATGCTTTAGGTCCTTGGGCCCTCGTTGCATGTTAGCTTGCACGAGTAGGTTAATTTGGCATCATTTCCTACATGTTTCCAAGGCTTATAATGCATGCTAATTTGCCATGAATGCCTCTTTCAAGTGTGCTTGAGGGTTGTCCAATTTGTGCCTAAGTGATGGCCCTTAATCTATGTATGTATGATCATGTGTATTTGTCCTTTATTTTGGTCACTTTGGCCATTGTTTAGGCCTATTTAGAGTTGCCTAAATCATGTTTAAGTCCATCTTTCCTCCATTAGCATTTCCACATGTGTGCTTGTATGCTTGCATAAGTGTCTTGCATGCCATGTTGCATCCTTAGCTTGCATGCCTAGGTTGCAATTGCATCTTGCGTGATGCCTTGTCCTTGACTTGGTGATGGGAATTGGGCTTGGTTTGTTTGTTTGGTTTGCATTTCATTTGACATGAAAATTGCATACTTGATTCTTTGGCATCATGCATGGAAATGCGTGATTGGTGGTTGAGAATCGAGGCACATGTCTTTTGAAGTCACAAACTGCGATAAGGGACATGGTTGGTGCATATATGCCTTGAATTGTGCTGCCATGCTTTGCCTTGCCCTCTGTTGCTGTCAATTGCAGATTCTGCAGGAACACTCTGCCGACCGGCAGTGTCAAGTGCCGACCGGCAACCCTTTCTCTGCCGATAGCTTCATCAATGGCTGGTGGCCACATCCCACTGCCGGTGGCAATCTCATTCAGTCGGTGATGATTCCCAATGTCCAAGGAAGCAGTCTTGAGGTTTTGACAACCTCCAGAGGGGTGAAGGAAGGAAAATAGAGGCAGCCTATGCATGGCGGTGCATTTCCGAGCGGGACCGAGCATGCATTGCATCGAGCCCTACCCCCGAGGCGGTTTACTATTTTTCTAGCTTTAGTTAATTTGCTTAATTAATTAATTAATTTGTAATATTTAATTAGCTTGCGTAGTTAATTAATTTGTAATATTTATTTGGTCCCTCCGAATGAGGGCAAATCTGTAATAAGTGTGTGTGAGTGGTGTGTATGTCTTCCAATCCCCACTTCTTTCTTCCCTTTTACTTACCTGCTTTGATGGTTAGTATTAGGGCATGTTTTAATTTAGCATACCATATGTTATGCATGCGTGCATTCATGCATTTGTATTGCATGCATTAGGCTCGGTACATCACGCTAACTGCATTTGTATTTCAATTCCAAATTGAATACGTGCATCAATTGATCGCATTTCATATGCCATGCTTAGGTTAGCCGAGCCTGTCTAGATTGCATTTTTGTATGCGATGCATTAGCCATTCTTAACATGAACTAGGACATGCATGTTTGCTAACTAGTTTACTGTTTTGGCACGGAGTACGATGTAAGTATTTATGTTTTTAGCATCCCACATGCGTATGAATGTTGCCATGACAGTATGCTTGCCATGCGGCTAAATGCTTATACGATAAACTGTTTGGATGCCTGTGGGTGAAGGTTGGATCGTTTGAGTTGGGAAACTCGTTGAAATCCGTATTTTAGCCTACTTGCGAGTAGCAAATTCCAAAACATTTTTCCAAAACAAGCGGATATGCAACGCTTATTTCCAAATTAGGCAATCTAGTCTATACTTGTTTGCTGGGCGACATAACGTTTTCAAAAACGAATATCACGGTTAGTAGAGGCCGATCTTCGGACCAGGCGAAAGGGGGTGCTCATAGCTGACCTTCCCCAATCGTCCCAAGCTCCCGAGCCGAGACAACTCCGGTGATGACGGACATGTGGCCTCGGCACCGAGTCAGGGTTTCCTAAATTTCCCATAAAAATATTTAGGTGCTGTATCTGGCAAAGCAGTCCATGTTTGGCACTTCTTTTCCAAGGTCTCTTCTCAAAATGATTTGCCGGATTTGGACTCTTTGGTTTAGATTAAGAACCGTGACACAAATCGAGTCCGAACTGTAGCGGGGTCCCTCGCGGACGTGTTACAATTTCTGGCGACTCTGCTAGGGAATTTAGAGAGCTTGACTCGAACTCGTGATATCTTGTTTTGATTTCGCTTATGTGTCTCTTTGCATTGCATGTGCATTGGTGCGCCTAGGAACACAGTGTTTGCCATCTGCCATTCCTGAATGGTTTGCCGGAGGCTTGTCTTGCCAAGGCATGACCATAAGGCTGACCGGCTATGGGCTCTGACAGCATGGGAACACAAACCCCGGTTTTACCGGGGCACCCTTTTCGACCATTCGACCTAGTGCATATTCGGATCCATAGTGACCATTCCAAGCTAGGACAGGTTGCTTACCCGTTTATAGGTTGTTTGAAACCGCTGTGTGCATAGTGAAACCCTAGCTCCTGACAAAATAGGACAGGGAAACCCTACCCCAACATAGGGGTGTTTTGGCTCCCTTTACTTGCTATGTGCTTTTAGAATGTATCTCTACAGGGAATAGTACATATCAGTTTGCAAATTTGAGGATCGGGCCCGAGGGCACCAGTATCAGTGTTGTTGAGAAATCAGTTATATCTGCGGGTATCAGGTTCAGTTTTTGGGGACAGTGATTTCTGGGGAACAGTGATCAGTAGTAGAAAACAGTTATTCGGCTACGCCCGTGTTTGATCAGTTTGGGCTGAAATGCTGCCTGTTTTTCCTTTCAGTTCAGAGAGTCAGAGAGTTGATACAGAATAGCCAGTGTTCCCCCTTGCTGAGGCAGGACCTATGACGACACAGAATTCAGAAGAGTTCGTGGTTATGACAGCTGCATTAGATCAAGGGATCACCCCGCAAAGTGAGGCCAACATGGATATCCCACATCCACCCAGGTCGCCTGTTGTGCACCCGGTCTGGGCCCCCCAATTGTATCAGGCTTGTGAGCCCACCACCTTTGAACTAATGGGGATGATAGGTGATCTCCAGAGGTCTGTGGCGGATCTCGCCTACGGAATGTCAGCTTCACCTCCAGCCGCACCATATGTCGGTAGTTTTGTACCCCAGGAGCCCCCGCTGTTGGGGCGAATTGTGATCGAACTTAGCCAGCCGGAGATGGCCTCCAGCTATGGCAATGACATGCCGACATCAACCCAAATCCTTGATCAGGCTGAGGCCAGAGGAAAAGACAAAGCGAAGGTAGACGCCGATCCCATCGAACAACTGTTGTGGGCAGTCGAGGCTTTGAAAGCCGGGGGAATGAACAAGCAACAGATAACCGCAGTTATGGCAAAAACTGTGGAAGGTGCTTTACCCACTCCACCTGAGGGTACTTCAAGTCAGTCAGAAAATCGGGATGGGCCCCGTCATGCCAGAACAGTTCCTCCTATTCCCGCCCCTGCACCCGGGAAAGATAAGAAAGCTAAGGTGGCGCCCGCCGACCCTTTTGCTTGTGCGGCCAGTAAGAGCGCTCAGACTCCGAAGTACCTGCCCCGAGGGCGCAGGGCCTTTCATGCTCTCTACATGCCTTTGTCCAAGGCACTTCAGATCCTTGCCGAGAGAGGGCACCTTAAACCCTTGGAGCCTCGGCCACTCCCGAAGAATCTCCCCGCCACGCATGATGCTACTCAGTACTGTGCGTACCACCAGCAGACAGGCCATCCTACTGACAATGGCTTCCGCCTCCGTCATGAGGTGCAAGATTTGATCGACAACAAGGTTATCCTCCCACCCACCTCAGCCAAGTCCGTTACCACCCAGTTATTGGATTTTGAGGACACAGATACTGCGAGTATGTAATCAGAAAGTGGACCACCTGCGGGCGGCATTCGGCATATTTTGGATGTGGCGTCTGGCACGCATTTTTGAGCATCGATGAAACCGAGTTTTGTAAATCCTGACTTGGGCATAGAGTCAGTCTTTTGTTTTGAGTCTGTCTCCTTGTTTTGAGTCAGTCTTTTTGCTTAAGGGTCTGTCTTGTTGTATCGAGTCAGTCCCCTCTGTATAGAATACCAGGTGATTCTGGGGTTATTGTCCCGAACACCGTTTTGTCTTGTAATTACCTGTTTTTGTTTTTGATTCTGTTTCTGCCGAGGGGCCAGTTAAACCAACAAATCTGAATGAAACAGCTGTTCCTATCTCACTTTTGTGCTTGCTTTCAGTATAAGTGCCAGAGGATTCGAATGGGCTGACAGTACATCTCGCCTGCTCTCCTGCGCGCCAAGCTCATTGCATTAGCCTAAGTTTTTTGAAACTTTTTGAACACTGCGGTGATAAAAACGAAGAGGGAGGAATTCCTCGGGTTTTGCAAAACTTTGATCATTTTGAGAGAGAGAGGGGCATGCTAAGCCCTTAATGAATGAAATCATGCTTGTCGGCATGAGTACTGAGAAGGACCCTGGCTTGATCCAGATTGGTTCCACACTATCTTCGGCATGAGCGATTCGTCGCTTTCTTAAAAACTTTCAAACTACCCCAACATAGGGGTGTTTTGGCTCCCTTTACTATCGCTCTTGAGATTGTGCAGCCTAGGATCGCTCTCAACCTCAAGATTTGACCTGTTTGTTTTGAAACACGGACTCATCCGGAACATTCAACGGTCAAACGTCATTCAAGGCCCGTGTGGCCAGTTTTGGAGCAGTCCTCGAGCAAGAGGCATCAAAGCCGAATTAAAAGGAGTAGATCTCGCCGGAAGAAGCTCGTGGAGCAACCGGGATGGATTCTCCGGCAAATCATTGCAACAGCCGTTCTCCTAGACACAGAGAGGCTTCAATTTCAAAAAACCATTTGACATGGACTTGCTACACTTTTACCCTTACACTTTTACCCTTTGAGAGGCTCGCTGGGCCGAAAACCCGGAAGGGCAACCCAGGCAAAAGTTAGAGCAAGAGAAAAATACAAAAATACAAAAAATACAAAAAGAAAAAAAAAAGAAAAGAAAAAAAAAATGCGAAAAAGAAAAGAAAAAAAGAAATGAACAAAAGAAAATGAAAAAAAAAAAGAAAAAAAAGAGCTCGCAAGGTCGAAAACCCGCATCGGGCACCTTGACAAAAGTTAGAGCCTGAAAAGTGAAGGTTAAAATACCCGAGTGTACCTTAACCGGAACTACGTAAGGCTTGATTCCCATGTTTGGGATACGTAGGCAACTTCATCATGAAGTCCAGCCCCCAACGCTTTCATAGCGTCTCAGTCCATGCAATGGTTCCCACTTCATCCCAAAGTCTGGTCGCCAACGCCTTCTAAGGTGATTGTGTCCATATATCTATTATAACCGTCTTCGTCATCTCTATGTCCAAGAGTTCGACCACCACCAATGAAGACTGTCTGCAGACTGCTGCGGCACCATTCAAACAAGGGGCAACTTTCCGTTGCCACGAGTCGTCGTGAGCTGCCATTCAAACCAGGGGCAACTTTCCGTTGCCATGCGGCGTTCTTTAAGCCAGGGGCAATTTTCCATTGCCTCCGATCCGAGGTTGCGCATCTCAAAGAGTAAGTTCCATGCTCGTTGAGCATAAGCTGTTTGCAAAAATAGTTTTTGAAAATTTTTACTGAGGTTGACTATTTTCTCGAAAACTATTCCATTTTCCAAAACTGGACCATTTTCTTGGACCCAAAAAGGAAAATTTTCAGTGCTTACAGCCTGACTTGCATGGCTTTCAAATCAAAAATCGAACAAGTACGTTAATCTGACTCTCATTTTGATCAAAACTGTTTTAGTAGAAAACCAAAACAAAAAAATGGTCAAAATGATGAACTAGGGGCACAGTTGAGTCAGGCGTTCTGTCTTTCCCCCGTCATCGACGTACTTGCCAGGAGGGCACTCCACCCACCAGAAGAAATAGCTGTGAGCTAACGGCATCGGGCATGAACCTGCAACTTCCTATTCATTCATTAATCACCTTGGGGAGGGACGAAAAATGAGAGAATAAAGAATAGAGAGGTGTAAGTTGAGAGAAAAAGCGAGCCAGAGGGTTTTGAGAGAAAAACCGAGCTTGAGTGCCAGAGTGATGTGAGAATCACAAATGAGAAAAGGGTGGGAAACGATACCTAGAGAAACTGGCTCCTCGTGATCTGAGGTCCCCCGTCGTCATTAACACGTCTGTGTGTCGCGTCTTTGTCGTACCTCAACCTTTGCTTTAGGTTTCTCCCGAGCGTGACTCGTTGTGTTTTAGGTCATGTACCTCTTTGTTTGTGCCCTCCCCGCTGTGTTCAGTTGTAGGCTCGATACCCCGGTTAAGAAAACCCCTTTTCCGAAAGTTAATCGTTTATGTTCAGAATGTTGTGCCATTCTCTACATTCGATTGTGCTTCAACTCCAGCTGGTTTCACCTCCGTAGGCCGTCTTGTCAGATTGGGCTATTTGTTCGGGATTTGCTGTGTGCAGAATGAACCAAATGCTATGTTATGGGCTGTATGAAAATTAATCCCCAACAAAGTAAGGGCTGTGCGTCCAGAATCCGGCAGTGGGTTGCTTGGGTTATTTTTGCTGTTGGCTGTTTAGTTATCTGATTATTACAGTGCAAGTGTTCAATTTTCAGACAACCAATCAATTGCATTTACATTGAGGTGTAATATGGCGTGATGCGATGCAAAGTATGAAAGGTAAAGATATACGGATGTAACACTTTTTAAGACAAAAAGTTTGTTCATTTCATAATCTTTTAAGTACACAGGTTTTGGAAACAAAAATCTGCCCACGGCAGTACAAGGTAATCTAACTACCAACAAAAAGAGAAAAGTACAAGAAAGGAGAAAAATAAGCAAAAATCTGCATCCGTGTCGAGCACTCCGGGGGGCCATCAGTCCGTCCTAGTCCTCTTCCGGGACGAGGGTCCAGGAGCATCATCAGCATCGTCGTCAGAGCCCGAGCTAGTGCCGCCTCCGGTCTCCTCCTCTGATGACTCTGACTCCACCTCTGCCTCCGCCTCTAACTCCTCGTCATCATCATCATCCGGGACTGGAGCTCGCGAGCTACTCCCGACTTGAGTACGCCCCGCCTTCGTGCGAGGGAATGCTCTACCCTCCTCATCTCTCCCTCGAGCCGGGACGGAAGGTCCAGCTGGAGCACCTCCTGCCATAGGAATCTGAAAAGGAGGCTGAAAAGGTACATAAAAGGGAAATGCATCAGTATACTGTGAACAGTTTAACAATGCAAAATACAGTGTATGAGTACAGTGTGAGAATGCCGTGAGTAGTTTATCAGTGCAGAATGCAGTGTATGAGTACAATATGAGAATGCCGTGAGCAGTTTATCAGTGCGGAATGCAGTGTATGAGTACAGTGTGTGAATGCCGTGAGCAGTTTATCAGTGTAGAGTACAGTGCAGAATGCAGTGTATGCAGTGTATCAGATACTGTGAGATCAGTGTATCAGGTGTTGTGCCGTGCATCAGATTATGTGAAGCAGTATATGAATGGTTTGAGGCCAATGTCAGAAGAAAATACCGGAATGCTGTAGAGGGCTAGGAGATCAAAAGTCCGCTGAAGCATCCCCATCATAGAGGCATTCATCGCCAATGACTGACGGGTGTACTCAGAAGAAGCCTGCAAAAGCATCAGAAGCATCAATATTCTGTGGAATATCAAATAAACTGAAATGAATGACTGTACAAAAATACAGTAATACATACCGGAGGTAAGTCGGGGACACCGATGAACTCATGATCAGCCGGCGGAGGGGCGAAGGGGATCTGATAGGTCGCCCCGCCCTGCCTTCGGAAAGTCAGTGCAGCAGGCAGGGCGGGCCAGCCAGCTCCCCGTCCTCCCTGAACTCCGCCCCTGCCACGGACTCGGGCCCTCCTCGAAGCTCCCGCTCCTGCCCCAGCCGCTGGCGCCACGGGCCTGGCCCCCTCTGCTCGATGGCCGCCGCTCAGAGGTCGCATCAAGTACGTCTGCACGTACTCTCGGTAGTCGCCGATGCCTCTGAAGCGGGTCTCCTCCCAGCCAATAGTGAAATCGTCCATCTGCTCAGTGGTGAGCCTCTCGGTCTCCCTCATGTCCGCAGGAGGGTGAACCGGGACTATCTGCTCAGGTAACCCTAGGGTCTGGCATAGGAAACGCTCACCCAGGTACCAAGCCCGACAGACCGGGCCCTCCAGCAAGATCCGGAAACGCGAGGTCTCCTCGGCACCGGTAAATCGATCCCGCGTCGCCGCCGGCAATGGAGCCCACGACCGCCAAGTGATCTGAAAGTGACAAACAGTTTGTTATCTACTGTTTTTGAAACATACAGTGGAAAAGTGAAGCTTAAATGAACTGCAAGTAAAACATACCTTGGCGGGGGTAATGGTGTCGAAATATCGGCGGAAAAAGCCGAATGTCTCTCGTGGCCGCCGGGTGCATCTCCCGTCAAAGCGGCGTGAAAAGGGGACGACCAGAGGAGTCTCTATGACTGGTACGGGAGCGAGCCTAGGAAAGTAGGCGTAAACCCACAACTGCAAGATAAATACCAGTGCATTTATCAGATAAAGCAGAATACAGAATAAAGCAGAAATGGCAGAGCCGTGTGTTGTGCAGTGTGTTGTGTACAGTGTACAGTCAGTGAAGCAGAATGTATGTGTGTGCCATGTGTACAGTATACAGCAAGTATGAAGCAGACTACAGTGTACAGTGTGAGCAGTGTACAGTCAGTGAAGCAGAATGTATGTGTGTGCCGTGTGTACAGTATACAGCAAGTGTAAAGCAGACTACAGTGTGTGCAGTGTACAGAGTACAGAAAATATAGGGTAGAAATGAAAAGCGGAGAAGGAATGTACCTCCCAAGCCCGCCAGTAGCCTCCGAGCAACTGGCCGCTACCGTGCGAAGCCGAGCTCATGTACCCGTAGAGAGTGGCCAGAGCGGCGCCCCCCCAGTCGTAGTGCAAAATGTCTCGGACGTCCACCAGTGCGCTGAGAAGGCAGAGAGGCACGGTGTTCGCCCGGTCGGCGAAGATGGTCGTCCCGAATAAGAACATGAGGAAGCCGCGGGCGTACCTCTCCACGGCCTCCGGGGTCATCGGGGCTGCATCAAAGAGAGTAGGCTACACCCTAAACTGCACCTCAAACCAGGAGTATCGGACAAAACCTGGACGAGCTAGAGGTGGCGCCTCCCCCAGCAGATGGACCTGAGCGGCGGTCCACTCATCCATATCGATATCAAAAGGGATCGGATCACCCCCTAACCCGATGCCTGTAAGCATCGAGAAATCGTAAGGGGTCATCATCATGTCCCCTGCTGTGGAGAAGTGAAATGAATCGGTGGTGTCCCACCACCTCTCCGCCAGAGCAGCAAGGAGAGGTCTGCATGTGGAAAGCCTGGAGAGTCCTCGGCAGAAGGCGCCGAAGCCCGCTCGGTCCACTATACGACGGACTGCGTCAGGGAGCTCGTCGTACCACTCCCGGGCGCCAGTGTTCCCATACCCGCGGATGGTATGGGAATCCTCCTGTAAACAGAAAATAACAATTGCAAAACAACACTCAAAATGCAATTTTGAGAAGCATACAGATATGGCATGCGTGCAAGTTTAACAGATTTAAACAAATACCGGGTGCCGGTGTGCTTACAGTGAACTACAGTGTATGATGCGTCAGCGTGTTTGGGTGGTTCAGAGCAGATATAGCATGTGTGCAAGTTTGTCAGATTTAAACAAATACCGGGTGCCGGTGTGCTTACAGTGAACTACAGCGTGTGATGCGTCAGCGTGTTCGGGTGGTTCAGAATAGATATGGCATGCGTGCAAGTTTAACAGATTTTGACAAATACCGGGTGCCGGTGTGCTTACAGTGAACTACATACGTGTGATGCGTTAGCATGTTCGGGTGGTTCAGAGCAGATATAGCATGCGTGCAAATTTAACAGATTCAAGCAAATGCTGGGTACCAGTGTGTATGCAGTGAAATACAGTGTGCGCAGTGTGTTTGGGTGATTCGGGGCTAGTGCAGTGTGTGTGCATGTGTCAGTCTCAAGCAGATGTCAGTTGTATGTATGTTTACAGTCAACTATGGTGTATAGCATATCAGATTCAAGCAGTTAAAGAGTACAACTAACTACGACAGTTTTGTATCCTACATTGCAGAAAGTAAAGCAGAAGAAAGAGAGTTACCTCGAAAATGCCGAAGGACAGGTGGGAGGTAGGCTCACGCAATAGTAGCTCGGGTGGCACGTGCCTCTCGAAGCTCCGAAACTGGCGGAGTCCGTCGGGGGGCAGAACATGGGTCGCCGGTCGGTAGGTCGCCGGGTCGAACGGGCGCTCGCTCAAAGGTAGGAGCTCGGCCCCGGGATCCATCTCGTGATCCGGGGGAGTCCCGCCGCGTGGAATGTCGTCCGCCATGTCAAGAGTGATGAGAAAATAGCCGGAGGAAGGAAAATCGGACCGGAATATGAAGAGTCAACCGAAAGGTCAACTCCCGAGAAGGTCGAAAATGGCCGGAAAGGCCGAAATGTGAAAAGGCACAAAAATCAAGAGGAAAGCGAGGGGAACAAACCCCGAAAAGGTGGGAACGCCAAACGAGGCACCGAAACGAAGTTTTGTTCGGTTGAAAATGTCCGAAACGCGAAGAAAATCGCGAATCCGACGACGAAACGGGCGTAGAACGCGAAGAAACGGGCGAAAAAGGAGTGAAAAACGCTCTAGAGGGAGAGAGTGAGAGTTTTCGGCGGAGGGGAAGTGAGAAAATAGGGTTTGAAACCCTATTTTAAAACACCTGAGGTGAAATGTCGAATCTGCCCCGACTCAGCAACTTTTTGCCGGTCGGCAATGTTTTGTGCCGGCCGGCAGTGTTTTGTGCCGATGGATATATTTTTCAGCCGGTGGACAGCCGGTGGCCTCCCCTCTCGGCCGGTGGTGTTCCCACAACCTTGTTTAGGCCATATGAGAAGTTTTTGGTCTTCATAGCTCAAGAAAGTGCAAGAAAGTGTATCTCCGACGCTCAACCGGCCTCTGTTTTGACTTCGGACCGCCTCTGCTGTGCGTAGCACTCCAACTCATGCAATGTTGTATCCTTTGGTATCCTTTTTGCCTCTTTCAAGATCCAAAGTTACCCCGTGTGCGTTGCACGCGTTCATCGCATTATTTCGGTGCATTACATCGCACTATCATGCGCCCCACAGTTGCATTGTTATGCACATACTACATGCGTTGTAACACGCACCCCTTTTGCATTGTCATGCACATCTCTCATGCATTGTCATTACATGTTTATTACAAGCATTGTCATGCATTTCAATGCATACGTCGTCTCGCGCATCGTTCGCGTTGTCGTGCGTTCCCTTACCATGCATCGTCATGCATCCCGAAACACGTGCACTTCGCATTTAAGTCCGTGTGGCATGCGTGTCACACTTAGCATCGTTTTACAGTCCGTGTGGCATGCGTGTCACACTTAGCATCGTTTTACAGTCCGTGTGGCATGCGTGTCACACTTAGCATCGTTTTACATTCCGTGTGGCATGCGTGTCACACTTGGCATCATTTTACATTTTATGAGGCACGCGTGTCTCATTTGTTTCATTTTGCATCATATGAGGCACACGTGCCTCATTTGTTTCATTTTGCATCTTATGAGGCATGCGCGTCTCATTTACCTCATTTTCATCGGCACGTGTGCCCCATTTGCATCGGCATGCGTGCCTCATTCTCATTGGCACGCGTGCCTCATTCTCATTGGCACGTGTGCCTCACTTGCATTGGCATGCGTGCCTCATTTGTATTGTCTTACATTCCTTGCGACCTGCATTGTCTTGCGTCCATCTTGCGTAGACCGCATGCTAATTACATTACCTGCGTAGACCGCATGTTTGTAATCGATTTTATTACTTGCGTAGACCGCATGTTAATTACATTACCTGCGTAGACCGCATGTTTGTAACCAATTTCATTACCTGCGTAGACCGTATGTTTTGATTGCGTAGACCGCATAATTACCTAATTTCTTTACCTGCGTAGACCGCATGTATTGCTTGCGTAGACCGCATTGTTGTTCAATTTCTTTACCTGCGTAGACAGCATGTATTGCTTGCGTAGACCGCATAATTGTTCAATTTCATTACCTGCGTAGACCGCATGTTTTGATTGCGTAGACCGCATAATTACCTAATTTCTTTAGCTGCGTAGACCGCATGTTTTGATTGTGTAGACCGCATAATCACCTAATTTCATTACCTGCGTAGACCGCATGTTTTGATTACGTAGACCGCATTATTGTTCAATTTCTTTACCCGCGTAGACCGCATGTATTGCTTGCGTAGACAGCATAATTGTTCAAATTTCATTACCTGCGTAGACCGCATGTTTTGATTGCGTAGACCGCATTATTAATTCATTACCTGCGTAGACCGCATGTTTTGATTGCGTAGACCGCATATTCGTTAATTTCTTTACTTGCGTAGACCGCATGCTTGTTATCAATTTCATTACCTGCGTAGACCGCATGTTTTGATTGCGTAGACCGCATATTCGTTAATTTCATTACTTGCGTAGACCGCATGCTTATGATCAATTTCGTTGCCTGCGTAGACCGCATGCTCCACTTATATGTCTGTATTTTCGCAAGCATTGTCATGCTCCCCACTTGCTTTGCGTTGTCACGCATTTCGAGTACACCACTATTCATGTTGTTAACAATATTGTACCTGTTAAGTTTGCTTTCTTTTCAGGCACGATATTGTATGTACGGTTCATTTAAGGCTGGTGCAACCAAACGAACCGTGCAGGTATCAGACGGTCTAGGAGACCTTAAATCCTTGGAAGGTGTAAGACCTTTGGCACATTGATGTGCATAGTTCGCTTGCATTGTCATGCGTGTCAAAAGCCGCGCGTTGTTGCGCATTTCAAACCTATGCATGCCATGCATCATTTGCATTTCAAAACAAAAAATATATAGTTGCATTGTCATGCATCATTATGATATAATGTAGACATTGCATCGTAGGTCGCATGCATTCATTGCATCACCTTCTATCTATGGCTTGCGCCTTTCCATGTTTAGCTTGGTCTGGTATGTGCCCATACTTTTCACGTCGAAGCATAGTTCAGTGGACCGTCCTATGTTAGCCGCGGCTTGTTTGTGTACATGCCTTTCCTAGGCAAGATTTGGTTTGGCCCGCGTGCCATATCTATTGCATCGTAGGTCGCATGCATTCATTGCATCACCTTCTATCTATGGCTTGCGCCTTTCCATGTTTAGCTTGGTCTGGTATGTGCCCATACTTTTCACGTCGAAGCATAGTTCAGTGGACCGTTCTATGTTAGCCGCGGCTTGTTTGTGTACATGCCTTTCCTAGGCAAGATTTGGTTTGGCCCGCGTGCCATATCCATTGCATCGTAGGTCGCATGCATTCATTGCATCACCTTCTATCTATGGCTTGCGCCTTTCCATGTTTAGCTTGGTCTGGTATGTGCCCATACTTTTCACGTCGAAGCATAGTTCAGTGGACCGTTCTATGTTAGCCGCGGCTTGTTTGTGTACATGCCTTTCCTAGGCAAGATTTGGTTTGGCCCGCGTGCCATATCCATTGCATCGTAGGTCGCATGCATTCATTGCATCACCTTCTATCTATGGCTTGCGCCTTTCCATGTTTAGCTTGGTCTGGTATGTGCCCATACTTTTCACGTCGAAGCATAGTTCAGTGGACCGTTCTATGTTAGCCGCGGCTTGTTTGTGTACATGCCTTTCCTAGGCAAGATTTGGTTTGGCCCGCGTGCCATATCCATTGCATCGTAGGTCGCATGCATTCATTGCATCACCTTCTATCTATGGCTTGCGCCTTTCCATGTTTAGCTTGGTCTGGTATGTGCCCATACTTTTCACGTCGAAGCATAGTTCAGTGGACCGTTCTATGTTAGCCGCGGCTTGTTTGTGTACATGCCTTTCCTAGGCAAGATTTGGTTTGGCCCGCGTGCCATATCCATTGCATCGTAGGTCGCATGCATTCATTGCATCACCTTCTATCTATGGCTTGCGCCTTTCCATGTTTAGCTTGGTCTGGTATGTGCCCATACTTTTCACGTCGAAGCATAGTTCAGTGGACCGTTCTATGTTAGCTGCGGCTTGTTTGTGTACATGCCTTTCCTAGGCAAGATTTGGTTTGGCCTGCGTGCCATATCCATTGCATTTTAGATTGCATGCATTCATTGCATCATCTTCCATTTATGGCTTGCACCTTTCCATGTTGAGCTTGGTCTGGTATGTGCCCATACTTCTCATGTC
>NW_021024849.1:1355518-1379405 GCF_004153795.1 Camellia sinensis
TTACTTGTGCACTGTTTTGGACTTGGTCATAAACTGTAAAGTGCATTATTTTGAGCCCCTATTCAACTTTGTTGAAGGACTCTTCATTGTTTGGGGCCGGAATCTGCCACTTGCTTCTTTGTCCCTTTTTTGGGGCCTTTTTTTGCATGATAGATTAACCCTACTTGTGTTTATTTTTGAGGCTTGTTATAAACTGGAAATATCCATATTTTGGGACTGTCTTACATCTTTCTTCATGCTTCATGATCAAATAATGCATGCTTTGTATAGCTGTAAGTCATTCCATTATTTTTTTTGCTGTCAAAACTGTCTTCTGCAGGAGGTTTATGCCGACCGGCAGAATTTAGTGCCGACCGGCAATATCTGAACGGCCGGTGAATCAAATTAGTGCCGATGGAGATCCTAGAGTGCCGGTGGGGATTCTGTCCGGTCGGTGGTGCTCTGCAATGTGTAAGGAACCTGCTCCAGGACTTTGGCAATTTTCAGAAAGACAGAGCAGGACAAACAGAGGTGGCAGGGGTATGGTACGGGTTTTTTTCGGGCAAGCCGAGTTCCGAGCACGCGTCGTTCGCGCATCCCGAGGCAGAGGCTGCGGCCACCCTCTTCTTTCTTTTACATTCTTTCTTTCAATTAGAAATTCTGTAATAATTTTATTCGCTTATCATTTGGACTGTAATATTAATTCAAACCCTCCGAGTGAGGGTAAATATGTAATAAGTGTGTGTGCGTGTGATGTATGTCTTCCAACCCCACTTCTTTCTTCCCTTTTATTTACCTGCTTATGATGGTAGATTAGGGCACATTTATTTTAGCATACCTTATGCTATGCATGCGTGCATCCATACATTTGTACTGCATGCATTAGGCTCGGTACATCACGCTAACTGCATTCGTACTTCAATTCAAAAATTGACTATGTGATAGTTGATCGCATTTCATATGCCATGTTTAGGGTTAGCCGAGCCTGCCTAGATTGCATTTTTGCATGTGTTGATTAGCCATTCTTAACATGAACTAGGACATGCATGTTTGCTAACTAGTTTACTGTTTTGGCACGGAGTACGATGTAAGTATTTTTGTTTTTAGTATCCCATATGCGTGTGAATGTTGCCATGACAGTATGCTTGCCATATGGCTAAATGCTTATATGATAAACTGTTTGGATGCCTGTGGGTGAAGGTTGGATCGTTGGAGTTGGGAAACTCGTTGAAATCCGTATTTTAGCCTACTTGCGAGAAGCAAATTCCAAAACATTTTTCCAAAACAAGCGGATATGCAACGCTTATTTCCAAATTAGGCAATCTAGTCTATACTTGTTTGCTGGGCGCATAACATAGTAATTCTAGGCTAATAACTGGAATAAGAACACATAATGTTTTCAAAATCGGATATCACGGTTAGTAAAGGCCGGTCTTCGGACCGGGCGAAAGGGGGTGCTCATAGCTGACCTTCCCCAATCGTACCCAAGCTCCCGAGCCGAGACAACTCCGGTGATGACGGACATGTGGCCTTCGGCACCGAGTCAGGGTTTCCTAAATTTCCCCATAAAAAATATTTAGGTGGCGACTCTGTATCTGGCAAAGCAGTCCATGTTTGGCACTTCTTTCAAAAATTTGTTTTCTCAAAACAATTTGCCGGATTTGGACTCTTTGGTTCAGATCAAGAACCGTGACACAAATCGAGTCCAAACTATAGCGGGGTCCCTCGCGGACGTGTTACACCACTACTCAACGAGCACGGAACTTACTTTTGAGATGCACAACCTCAGATCCCAAAGAAAATTGCCCCTTGTTTGAATAGCACCGCAGCGCATTGGCAACAGAAAGTTGCTCCTTGTTTGAATGGCACCGTAGCGCATTGTAATTAGTCCTCAGAGTGACGAACACAACCAAATTCTCGGACACAGAGAAGGCAAAGATGATCGAAACCATTTCATGGACACAATCAATTTGGAAGTGTTTATGGCTAGACTTCAGAATGAAGTTGCCTACGTATCCCAAAGATGGGAATCAAGCCTCACGTAGTTCGGGGTAAGGTACACTCGTGTATTAACCTTTACCTTTTACGCTCTAACTTTTGCCAAGGCCGCCCTTCTGGGTTTTCAACCTTGCGAGCTATGTTCTTCTTCTTTTTTCATTTCTTTTCTTCTTTTTTCTTTTTCATCTTTTCTTTTCATTTTCTTCATTTTTCTTTTTTTTTTCTTTTTTTTTGTTCTTTTTCTTCTTTTTCTTGTTCTAACTTTTGTCTGGGTTGCCCTTCCAGGTTTTTGGCCCAGCGAGCCTCTCAAGAGTAAAAGTGTAGCTTTGTCCATGTCAAATGGTTTTGAGATCCTGAAGGCATCTGAATCTAGGAGAATGGCTGATGTTCACTGACGATGCAGGAGTCCATCCAATGGGGTCTGAATTGCCCTCGGTGTTGCAGATAAGAACTCAATTGTCCTTCAGCAATACTTTCTTCTTTCCTCCCTTCTGGGATTTGGCATTCTTGCCAATCTTTATCTTTGACTCTTCGAGCACATTTGAAATTCTTTTGCCCCTAGTTCAAAGGGGTGCTTTTGATCTCGCTTCGCAAGCTTCCTTTTTGATGACGTCTGATCTCCTTTGATTTGACCTTTCTTGCCTCTTGTTCGAGGGCTGCTCCAAAGTGCGCCACACAAGCCTCACATCATGATTGACCTCTGAACATTCTGAATCTAAGTTCAAGGTTTGAAAATGAATGGGCTGAGTCTTGAGGCTGAGAGCGATCCTACGCTGCGCAATCTCAAGAGCGATTCCACATAGGTCTTCACAGGACCGCGCAAAACTTATTGTTTTTGAAAGTTTTTAAGAAAGCAACAAATCGCTCGCGCTGAAGACAGTGTAGGACTAATCTGGATCAAGCCAGGATCCTTTTCAGTACTCACATTAACAAGCATGATCTCACAAAACACAAATTACGACTTTGAGTATGTCAACAATACTCCACAACAAAACAGTGATTCGTAAGTTTCATATGACATCTATAAATAAGATAATCTGTAGACCACCCGAACTCCGCTTCGCGCGCGAGGGCGTGAATTGTAGTTCTAGCTACTACAGTTCGGACTCCTGTCACGGTTCTGAATCTAATCTTACAAAGTGCAATGTAAGACTGATAAATCACCAAAGAGTTCAAATCCGGCAAATCGTTTTGGAAAATTGATTTTAATCAAGAAGTGCCAAACATGGACTGCTTTGCCAGATTTCAGAGTTGCCACCTAAATATTTTATTTTGGAAAATTTAGGAAACCCTGACTCGTGCCTAAGGCCACGTGTCCGTCATCACCAAAGTTGCCTCCGCTCGGGAACTTGGGTACGAGAGGGGAAGGTCCTGAAATGGGCACCCCCGCTTGCCCGATCAAAGACCGGCCTCTACTAACATGATATGTTGTTTTGAAAACACATGTGTTCTTGTTCCGGTTATTAGCTTAACTTTACTACATGATGTGCACAACATACAAGTATAGACTAAATCACTCAAGTTGGAACAAAACATCTCATGTTTGTTTTTCAAAAATGGTTTGAAAGTGCTACTCGCAAGTAGGCTAAGTCGCGGATTTGCCACCCTCAAGTGGGCTTAAAACATGATGATTTGCCACTTCAAGTGGGCTTGAAACTCACATTTCGATGAATTGTTCCAATTCAAGTAATAAAGCCTTCACCCACAGGTATTCATGCAGTTAAACACTTAAGCAAATAGCCTCATGGCAAGCATGCTATCATGGCAGTCACTTACACACATGCAAGGATGCTAAAGCGTAAACACTCACAGTGTACTCCGAGCCAAAACAGAAATCGATTAGAAATCAATGCATGATCCTAATGATACAAGATGCCTAATGCAACGCATGCACAATGCAACTAGGATAGGCTCGGCTATCTAGAATGGCAGATGAATGCAACACTTGATAACATGCTGTTAAACACGTATTCAAGTAAGTGTATTGAAATACAATGTAGTTTGAATGATGCGCCGAGCCCGGTGCATGCAATACGAATGAATGATGCACGCATACAAAGCATAAGTATGCTAATTGAAAAATGTCCTAAAACTAACCATCAAAAGCGGTTAAGTAAAAAGGAGAAAGAAATGGGGGTTGGAAGACATGCATCACACACACGCACACTTATTACAAAATTCGCCCTCTCGATGGAGGGTTCGAATGAATAAGCTAAGCTAGCTACACTAAGCTAAGCTATCTAACTAATCTAACTAATCTAATTAAACTAGTTATTACACAACAAATTGAATAACTAGCTACAACTAATTATTATATCACTTTAACTAATTAACAAATTAATTAAATTACATAAACATGCTAATTATCAAGTAAGCATTAAACTACACTACTCAGCTCTGCTATGGAAAGTTGAACAATGCAGGCTAGGTTGGCTTCGTTTGGAAATCCATCGCTATGCCCCAACTTGCCTCTGTTTTCATTTGATCTCAGAACACTGCACAAACCTCCAGATAGCTTCTACTCCCTCATGGAGACCTCCAGGATGGCTGCCGACTAGTTAATGGTGGTGTAGACCACCTGCCGACCACCCAAAGTTGCTACAGACCAGAAAAAGTGGTCAGCTAGCTACTTTTTTTGGTCTGCTAATCAGAAAATTCTACCACACTCCAATTTACTGCAATAGAGAACAAGAAGGGGCACAGCAGTGTATTTGCAAGGTATGTGTGCACAACCACCCTCCCTATCATTTCTTGAGCTCAAGGGGGTGTAGTTCTCGACTCTCGGGCCACCAACCGAGCATCACAATGCACGATGGCCGAGAAACCAAGTTTGCACAATTCAATGTGAATGAATGCACAAATAACACATAAGGGCCTTAACCTCTATCATCCATGATCAAGAGGGTCAGCGACCGAGAAATGAGGCACGTTTCATTACTTCAAGTATGAAACGTCCCTCGTTTCTCGTGTTTGGATTAACACCCTCTCCAAACACAATGCAACACAACATAAGCATGATCAACCTATCAACGCTAATGACATGCAAACACAATGCAATGCATGCACAGGCAAACAATATGCAATGTAACAACATGCAAACAACATGCAAACAACATGCTCTTCTATGAGTGCTAGTGGCATGCACAAGATACTATCATGCGGACAATGCATGCATGGCGATCTTAGAAGCTAAAGCCTCAAGGCAAATGAAATGCACCACACATGAAGCATACACTACAATGCTCAAATGGTCAAACCACATAAGGACAGACCTAAAATGCTCCAAAACAATGGCCAATTCACACCAAAACTTAGGCACAAAAAGGCAAAGAACATATGCTTATGCAATAGCTCATCAACAAGGCATAAAGGTGCAACTCTCAAGGGCACCTAAAGAGTGACAAACATGGAAGTATGAAAACACTATATGCACTGAAATATCATGTGAAATGATGTCATGGCAAGCAAACATCTCAAGTATGTCATACTATGGTGCTCAAAACTCAAAGCTAGCAAGGCCAATTGCACTACAGCTATGCAATACATGAACCACATGGCCAAGACAACTCAAAACAATCCTAGAGCATGTCAAATCAAGGCTAAAACATGTACGGAGTATAGCCAAAACAAGATAGCATGAAGGGCATGAAGCATGGAGTATGCAAGGCCAATAAGGAGGATTACACTACACCTACCACAACCAAGCATGAGATGACTTCACCAACAAAAATCAGAGTTGTAACATGGCAAAATAAGACCAAAAAACCACTGAGATGGCATCCCAAAAGCTTAGGCAAGATGACATGCATATTGGCTCATGTTTAAGGCATAAAGCACAAGCTTCCAAAAGCATTGAATGAGTGACACATATGAGTGTATGGTAATGCTATATGCTCTGAAATATCATGTTAAATGATGCCAAATCATGCTCATGGCCCAAGCAATGCATGCTAGTGGACTCAAAACACAAAGCTAGTGAACAAAAATGCACTATGGCTATACAAAGCAAGGCATGCATGACACAAAACACTTAAATCAGAGCTTAAGAATGGTAAAACGTGGCCAAAAGCTTGCTAGAGCTAAGCCGAAAACATGCTAGAATGATGGTCCAAAGCATGATGCATGTTAAGGCTATAAGGAGGATTGCACTACAAGTGCAAGGAGCATGCAAGAGGTAATCGAACCAAGCCAAAACAGAGCTATATCATGTTAAAATAAGGCCTAAGGCATGATGAGATGGAGCCAAAACATGCTAGAAAGGCATGCTACTTTGATGAGCCACAAGTAGGATTACTCTACACATACAAGAAACATGCAAGGGGTGACCAAGATAGCCAAAAACAGAGTCATGACAGGTTTGGAAGGTCACAAAAAAGTGCTCAAACAAAGCCTCAAGAAGATAGAACTACATGCTCCTTTGATGAGCCATCAACATAAACAAACAAGAGAAGAGGAGGGGGGGACAACCCCCTCATATTTAAGACCTCAAAACATACTTTCCACCACTAAAATTCCTCTGGAATTCAATGGTAGAAAGGTCATGCAAAGGTTAAAACAAGAGCCTAAAGTGATGGCTCAAAAGCCTAGCAAATAAGGCATGCAGGGGGGGAGGGACCACCCCCAACACCAAAGAAACCTCAAACAAACATTTTCAATACTCAAAAATGAAGCTTTTTGCAGTAGAAAGCTAGGCCTAAAAAAACATACAAATAGGGCCAAAAGCTCAATCAAAAACAAAGGTTTAAGGGGTTAGAGACTTACCCTTGAAGAGCCTCTTTAGAACAGCAACTTCAGATGCAAAACCAAGCTTAAACCAACCAAATGCAACCTCTACGAACCTCAGCTCAGTAGTGAAGGTGTTTCACTAGGTGCTTTAGTGCAAAAGTGTGAAGAAATGACATTTTTGAGCACCAACAAGTGCAAATATAGAGAGAGAGGGAGAAATATAGAGAGAGATATATATATGTTTTGTATCTCCAATTTTCAGAACCTCTGGAAAAGGAGAGGGACCTCCATTCTTATAGAAATCCAAGTCTCAAGCTTGTTGAGCAAGCTAGATGCATGGTTCAATCCCTCTATACACGTGTGTGGAGGATGAGTTCTATGCTCACCAGCTGTCACAGCTGGAAAAGAAATATCTGCAGAAAGTGGAGGAAAGCTGCCGACCAGTTGAAGTGGTCGGCCAGCTACTTGCACTGGTCGGCCGACCAGAAAAAGTGGTTTGCAAGGAGACCAACTGGTCGGCAAGGGGTAGGAGTGGTCTGCACCAAGAAAACAAGGTGGTGGCATGGCTGTCGACCACTTTTGGTGGTCCAAAGACCACCGAGACCAGCTGGCCGACCAGAAAACTAGCTGGCTGGGAAGAAAAGTGGTTTTCAGGGAGAGAAACTGGTCTACAACCCTTATTCCACCCTCCAAGCAAGGAAAACAAGGTTTGTGCCAAAAACAAACAAAAAGGATGCAAGACAAGAGTTCGTGGGACAAGGCACACAGCTGAAAGCCTCGAAAACTAGTCTACAGGCGCAAAAAGTAGTCTACGAGAGGGAAAGGTAGTCCACGACCACAAAAAGTGGTCTACAGACCTCTGTGTCCTTCTAGACCAAGGCAACAAGGCATGGTCCACAAACCAAACCAAAACACAAAGAGTTCAGAGGCCCGAAGGCAAGGCACTCAGCCGAAAACTCCGAAAACTCGAAACGAGCACAAACATACACAATCATCGAGCGCTCAAACGATGACGTCTGAGTCTTAAGGTCGGTCAAAATGGGGTGTCTACAATTGCCCCTCTTTGACAGAACTCGGAAGTCAAGAAGTGACAGGAGTGAATGTCAAAGCCCAGAGACGACCCATTTTTGACAAAGCCGAAGACTTAGACAAACAGGCAAGATAACAAAGAGATGCGCCCGCAAGCAGGGGCAAGATGCAAATGACATGCACAATGCAAAACATAACTTATGATTATGGAAAAAGGGTTGTAATAAAACATCTAGATGCAAATGTTATGCAAAGAAATGCAACAACAAACTCGTACACAAGCCAATAAGTAAACACGCCACATGTGGGGATTAGAGACCGAACTACATTTCATGCAGAAAGGATGCAAGAAAATTATACAATTACACTGCGTCTCACGCGGAGAAGACTAAAAGCGACTACCGAGAATACTCGGAGTCTCAAACACAACATCCCTTAGCGTATTACATGCAGGAGAGGGAAAGGTAACATCTCTCAGCGTATCACACGCAAGAGAGGAAAAAGTAACATCTCTCAGCGTATCACACATGGGAGAGGAAAAACAACATCTCTCAGCATATCACACGTGTAACATGCCCAGGGGGTACCCGCGCGCGTTAAACAGTTCGGACCCTCGAGATCTCTTTGATCTATTCTCACGAGTGCAATGTGAAACATAGATGAGAGTCCAAATTTGGCAACTTTTATTGAAAATCCATTTTATTGCACTTTTGTTAAAAATGGATTGCGTCATCAGATCTCAGAGTCGCCACCTAATATTTATTTTGGGAAAATTAGGAAACCCATGACTCGTGCCAAGGCCACTGTTCGTCGTAACCAAGGATGCTTGGCTCGGAACCTTAGGTATGAGAGGGGAAGGTCAATAATGAGCACCCCCGCCCACCCGATCAAAGATCGGCCTTTACTAACCATGATATGAATTTTATTTTATTTATATGTTCATGTTCTGATTAGTTAATAAATCCTAAAATTTACTATGTGAAGCATACAAGTATAGACTATGCCATTCATTTTGGAGTAATTTGATATCATGCATTTTGAAAGAGTTTTGACGATGTACAACCCAAATAAATTGAGTTTACAAGCATGAAAAATCAACATCATTCCAAATTAAGCGACACAACCTCCATCCACTGGCATTCATAGAGTTATATCACATAAGCAACTAGCCTCATGGTAGAATGCTAGACATAGTAAGAAAAACACACACACACGGGATGCTAAAGCATAAAAACTTACATGTTTGATGTCCCACGAACAAGCTGCAAAACAAAGTTAGTAAAATATGCATGATCTTATATACAAAATCCTAATGCAATTCACTCATGAGATGCAACTAAAGATTCGGCTTCTAAAATATGATATGTGAATCATCTCAAGAACATGAGGTAGCGCACATAATCACATAGGAATTGATTAAATCCACAAATGCAAACTTAGCCGAATCAAGATGCATGAAACATGGATGCAAAGCATAACTATGATGAAAAATAAATATGATGTTTATGTACAAATAAAGAAAGCAAATAAAAGAACGGTATAGAAAGAAGCGGGATGGGGAATTATTACAACATTTTAAAGAATAATTACAAACCAAATTAGAGAGGGATGAGGAGAATATTACAACAAAATAAAAACCTCACAATACACTCAAAATAAAATAAATAAATAAAATAAAAGCTTCATGTTCTTTAGAACCGCCGGCGGAAATTAGTTAATATTGGGAGATTACGCCATCTTGTTTGGAAGAAGCTAACCGACCGGCCAAATAGGCCGGCCGACCGGCGAACTAGGCCAAGCAAAACCTGTCTTGTTGCGAAACCAAGAAAATGAACAAATAAAAAATATGTAGGTAGCTCAACTAACCACAACCGGTTAGATTAAAAAAAAGAAAATAAATATAAAATAAAATAAAAGAAGTGCAAACTCACAACATAAACCTAAAGCAATAAAACAAATATAAGATAGAACATGCAAGATTACAACAGAACTAATATGAGACTAATACACGAAAAATAAATAAATATGAGGTAAAACATGCAAGATTACAACAAAACTAATATGAAATTAAAGTATGCGAATAAAAATAAATAAATAAATAATTATGAGCGAAACAAACCACTAGGATTATAACAACACACTATGAAATATAAAGTAAGAAAATAAATATGAGATAAACAAACCACTTGGATTATAACAAAACACAAATAAGATATAAAATATAAGAAAATGAAAGATTAAAAATTCACCTTCCAAAAAAAGATTGAACTTCTTGATTTCCAGACTTGCTCTTGATCACCCTCAAGTGTAGGAAGTGTGTTCTCAAATCCTCAATTTGAAATTATGGAGTTTATGGAGTTTGTTGTATGGAAAGTGGCTAACTCTCTAGTTTTTCTCACTTTCAATCACTAAACATTCTTCCTTATGATCGAGGCAATTGATCTTTGGCTATATCAGAATTTTTGGAGTGGTTTTGGTGTATGGAAATGAGGAATTTCAGCAGCTATGGAAGGTATGGGGTGTATATGGAAGATAGGAATATTTTTTGCTCAAAAACTCAATTTTTCTCTCTTTTTTCACCCTTTTCTCACTCCTTTCTCTTCAATTTCGTGGTCCTCCTCCTCTCTTACAATATGATCATTCTATATAGGCAATGAGGGAGATTAAAGGTCAAAAATAAGGTGGGAGACAAGGTGGGAAACAAGAACGTGATAGGAGGGCAAATTTTCAAGGTGGTTGCATGGGATACTCCTTTATGGATGCAAACAAAACCTCTTTTTGACAATGGAGGATGATTAGGTATAATGGAGGATGAGTGGATGCACTTGAATGGCTCAAAAAATAGGTAAATGGGTTGTCCCAACCGAACCAAAACCAAGAAAAGTGGGCTATTGCTGTTTTGGGTCGAATCAACAAAATCTGCTTTTAAGCCCAACTTCAAATGGGCATATCTCCCCCATATGGACTTGGTTTTAGGTAGTTATTTGGTCCAAATTGAAGCCCCAGAAGTCTACTTTCCAATGGTAGTGGCCTCACATTTAAATTCCAACTGTACAAAGAGATATGCCTAATTTAGTGAAGGCTGTCTCGGGCTGGGTCAACAAAATCTGCTCTTAAGCTCAACTTCAAATGGGCATATCTCCCTTATTTGGACTTGGTCTAAGGTGGTTCTTGGGTCTAAATTGAAGCCCCAGAAGTCTACTTTCCAATGGTGGTGGCCTCACATTTAAATTCCAAGTGTACAAAGAGATATGCTAATTTAGTGAAGTCTGCTCATTTCCTTCTTAATGATTTGATACTCATTCTTTTCCTAAACTAGTTTTCTTTCATCTCCTCCTATTTCCTTCAACTCCAAACCTATAAAGAAGATATTTTTAAATATTTTTCAAAAAGTTCACCTCCCTTCCATTTATTTCCACTTTGTCCTTGCTCAGTTTACTGAAAAGTGCAATATTTTAATCGAAATGGGAGCCTCGGGACATCGTAGAAACATTTAAAAAAAACATATTTTGAAAAGAGGGTTTTAAGGTCTAAAATAGTTTGGCCAAAAAATGGGTGAAGGTTGGGATTAAAACTTAAATTCCATCTTTCTTACTGAGAATTTTGTGAGAAACACATTCTAATTGTCATCATCGGGTAATCAAAAGAAAGCGCCCAAGTCTTAGGGCCGGTCAAAATGGGGTGTCTACAACACGCAAGAGAGGAAAGAGCAATATCTCTCAACGTATCACATGCAAGAGAGGAAAGAGCGACATCTCTCAGCGTATCACACGCAAGAGAGGAAAAGCAACATCTCTCAGCATATCACATGCAAGAGTGGAAAAAGCAACATCTCTCAGCGTATCACACGCAAGAGAGGAAAGAGCAACATCTCTCAGTGTATCACACGCAAGAGAGGAAAAAGCAACATCTCTCAGCGTATCACACGCAAGAGAGGAAAGAGCAGCAGTGCAAGCACTAAGGAGTTGTATAAACATCGAAGTACATCCCAATGCTTCTAACAAGGGTAAAGCGTAAACACTGAGCGCACCCGGGTGATTCTAACCAACGAGGTGCTAGTGTAGACATCAGACCTGCCCAAATGTCTCTAACTGACGAGGTAGTTCGAGGGGACAAGAGTGATCTTACCTGGAGTTCCTCTGACCGAAATAGATATAACATCATCTGATTGTGCCGGCTTCAAACGGACTGTACATACAATATCGTCTGGTTGCACCAGCCTCAAATGAACCGTACATACAATGTCGTGCCTGCATAAGAAAGAAACTTAACAAGTACAACATAGTAGAAACGCATGTTCAATGGTACATCAAGATACAATTCCAATACGAGATAAACGCGTGCATATACAATGCAAGTGAAAAGTTGCATAGCAATGCAAGTGAAAAGTACATAGCAATGCAAGTGAAAAGTGCGTGACAACACAAGTAGAACAGGTGCATAACAATGCGAGTGACATGTGCATAACAATGCGAGGGAAGTGAGCATAACAATGCGACAAATGGTGTGCATAGCAATGCGACGAATGGTGTGCATAACAATGCATTTTCAGTGCAACTTCAAAAGCATGTTTGAGACAAAATGCTGAATAAGGAAATACAAGCCTTAACGAGACGAATTCAAACACGACCTTCGATTTACCTCTCGGAGGGGTCACAGCATACTTAAAAAGGATACACTTTGCTCCTGGCGAGTGACGATGAGCCACGCATCGAAGACTTGAATTAAAGTTCCCGCTGGGACATTTTGAGCCAAAAAGTGTACTTTTCTTGCACTTTCTTGAGAGCCAAGGACTCCAACTAGTCTAAAAACACACAGGAAGAACAATGGAGCCCTGGAGACCATCCAAGATGGCTGCCGACCACCTAGACCAGCTGCAGACCAGTTGGAGACCACCCAAGTGGTCG
Source organism: Camellia sinensis (assembly GCF_004153795.1). Taxonomy (NCBI): domain Eukaryota; kingdom Viridiplantae; phylum Streptophyta; class Magnoliopsida; order Ericales; family Theaceae; genus Camellia; species Camellia sinensis. The sequence goes on from NW_021024849.1 coordinate 1,368,157, forward strand.
GTCGACCAGAAAAACTGGCTAGCCGACCAATTTACACAACTTCGGGGCAGTTTGGTCTTTTGAGGTTCGGCCCTTTAAGTACCCAACTCCAAATCACTTTTGCTCACAAACACAAGGCTGAAATTCACTCCCCTTCCTTCCTAGACCCTTTTCTCTCTCAAATCCACACTTTATACGTGTATTCCAACGCTCCACGCGAAGTTGATTCGCGAAAACTTTCGATTCTCTTCGTTTTGAACCGATCAGAATTTATTTTCAGAGCTTCTTTCTCCATTTTCACCACTTGAGGTATGTTTCTCTCAAAGTTTAGCACCTTTTTCCGGGCTTTGACTTTCTTTGACTTTTTCTCTTCCCGAGAGTTGACTTTTGTTGACTTTTTGCAATTTTGGCTCATTTCGCTCATTTTTGCTCATTTTGCACCTTTTTTTAGATGGCTGACCACGTGCCACACGGCGGCGGTTCCCCGGGAGCAGAGGACGAGCTCGATATCATGCCATTGCCGCCCAGGATTCGGCCTTTTGATCCGGAGGTGTACTACCCTCAGGTGCATATACTACTGCTGAGAACTTTTTATCGTTTCACAGATTTTGCGCGACGAGCACCCGCAGACTTACTACTACGGAGCCGGAGTCTCATCTATCCCACCATGCACGCGAGGTGCGTACTTTACTTTTACATTTTCTGCGATGTATTTTGCATTTCTTGCACAATTCATGCTTTCGTTATGTATTATATCTGCTCGTTTTGAACACATTTACATACATAGCTCTTCTGTTTGTTCTGAACACAGCTCACACACAACATTCTGTTCATTCTGCACACGGCTCACACATAGCATTTTGCTTATTCTACACAGCCTACACACAGCATTCTGTTCATTTTGCACACGGTTCATACATAGCGTTCTGTTTAATCTGAAACTGAATACATCTGTTCATTCTGAACACAGCTCACACACAGTATTCTGTTCATTCTAAAACTGAATACATCTGTTAATTTTACACGCAGGTAGCTTCCCGTTTCACCCCGGGCTATGGGTCGATCATTGCGAGGGAGTGGTACATAGAGCTGCTAGATGCTGTTCGACATATCGTGGACGAGGCAGGGTTTGGCCCATTCTGCGCGGGGTTATCGCGTCTTCCGGCAAACAGGACCCTCCTAGGCACATTGGTAGAGAGATGGTGGGACACCACCAACTCCTCCCATTTCTCAGCCACCGGGGACATGATGATAACCCCGTACGACTTTTCAATGCTGACGGGCCTCGACGTGGCAGGCCAACCGATCCCATACGATTTTGATATGGGCGAGTAAGAGGCAGCATGGACTTATCTACTCAGAGCCCATCCGCCGGTCTACAGATCATCATGCATGGTCAGGTACACTTGGTTTACAGAGCAGTACAGAGGGACTACGCCCGAGACTGTTGAGGCCATCGAGCAGTATGCCCGGGGATTTCTGATGTTCCTTCTCGGGACCACACTGTTCTCCGACAGGGGGAACACGGTCAGGCTTTATCTTCTCAGTGCTCTGGTAGACCTATCACAGGTCCGGTACTTTGATTGGGGCAGCGCTGGCCTTGCTACCCTTTACTCTACATGAGCGCGACCTCCCGAGGGCGCGGGACCATAGTAAGTGGCTACTGGAGAGCTTGGGAGGTACCTTCTACCCTCTTGATTTACATTTTTGCTTTTCAATATCTGTACACTGCACACTTCTTTGCACTTTCTATACATTGCACACACGGCACATTGCACACACTACATTTTATACTCTGCATTCTGCACTCAGCATTATGTATTTTTTGTATATTCTGTATTCTCATTACCACTGTCTTGCCTTTCACAGCTGTGGGTTTGCGCCTACTTCCCGATGCTCGCCCCTGATTCGGAGGTGGAGGCACCACTCGAGGTGCCATACTCACATAGATTCGAGGGTCGGTGCCGGCCCAGGCCCCGAGAGACATTGCCATATCTCCGGCAGTATTTTGACACAGTTCGGGTGATCGAGGTAATCTAGAACTCTCAGTTCTTCATGCTTTCAGCTTTGATTCATCTTGCATATTTATGACATCTAATCATTTTATGCACTTGCTATCCACAGGTCACCTGGCAGCCTTGGATAGTCATGCCAGGGTATCCTCGGTTCCAATTTGCTAGGGCATGGGGTGCCTCTCGATACAGGATTTTGTTGGAGGGACCAGTCGACAGAGCCTGGTTTCTTGGGGAGCGCTTTATGCGCTAGACGATGGGCCATCCCGCTCAGGAGATGCACTCACCGCCTCCACTGGACATGCGATCCATAGAGAGTCTCACTCCCCAGGAGGTCGACGACCTTACGCTGGGTGCTAAGGCAGTCCTTTTCCATGAGGAGGGGGAGTACGCGACTTATCTTCACACGTACTTGATGCCCCCACTGACAGGCGTTCGCACCCCCACGAGGAGAGCTGCTGACATCCCTTCGTCGAGCCGTGCCTAAGCTGCAAACATTCTTTCGACTAGCGGGGCCAGCACCTCGAGGGGTAGGAGTAGAGGGATGCCCCCTGCTTGGCAGTGTGCTGGGTGGCTAGATCCTCCGACCGAGCTGAGAGGTTGGCGGTATGGGACGCCTTACCAGATTCCGTTGGAGCCTCCATTGCCCGATCATCGATACGTCAGTGCCCCTGACTCAGCATCGGTATGTCTCACAGCTTTTCATCTATCATTCAGATATTTAGACATTCATTCATTCACTGATGACTTGAACTTGCATCTGCAGCCTCCCAGAGAATATGTTCGAGGATTGCTCGAGGTGATGGCCTCTCTTGAGAGCATGGTCTTGCGGAGGGAGATGCTACTGTACACCTCCGACATTCCAGTACTTTTCAATTTCCTTGCATTTATCATACTTCTGATGACATACCAAAACTGAACATTTCACTGCATTGATTCACTGCATGTGTAGAGCACATCTGACACATCACATTTCCATACTATATCTGCATGCACACACTCCATGCACCATACTTGCATCTGTATCTGATATACATACTCTAGCTGATGTATTCGAACTGCCTTTTCAGGTCACACCTCTGTCGTTCGGGCCACCCAGGCCTTCTCGAGTAGCAGGAAGAGGGATCCCGACACGCGGCCGAGGAAGACGTAGAGCACTTGCCAGATGCGATGACGAGTCTAGCGAGGATGAGGAGTCAGCACACCTCGGTCAGAGTCATCTGCGGGCCGAGATGATGACACTGGTTCCGGTTCTAAGGGCGGAGACGACGCCGAGGAGGATTCCGAGGACGGCGACTCCGGTTCAGACAGTGGTGCCGACGGCGGTGGTGCAGAGGCTGCTCAGCCGAAGAGGGTGAAGAGGGCCTCTCGATCATGAGTCAGATAGCACCGATGCAGATGTTTTGCTTTATTTTCTTTTTACTAGTAGTTATAGCACCTTGTACAGCGTTAGGCAGTTTTATTTTCTTCAAAACTTGTACCATGCTGTAAAAAGAAAGCATGATGGAATGAAAACAGCTTTTTTTTCAAAATGTGTTACATTTGTATTCTAAGCATCGTATCGCATTGCATCATTTTGCACAAAAATGAGATTGATGGAAATTAAACATCGTGTATTGCCAAGTCAGGTAGTGAACCAACGTAACAAACAAAATAACTTAAAGACAATTCGGTAAACGAATTAACAACTCGATAAACAATAAGCAACAACTCGATAAGCAAAGAGCAACAACTCGATAACAAAAAAGTAACAACTCGATAAGCAAAACTTAACAACTCGATAAGCAAATGCATTTTAGACAAACAAAGCAACAGGATGTATCCGAATTAGAAGTAAACTCAGACCTTCAGCATTCTCGACACATAGGAAGGCTAGGAACTCTCTTCTGGAGACAATAAATGGCTGTAGACCACTTGTAGAACACTACCAACCACCCAAAAGAGCTTGCCGACCAGTTTTGTAGTCTGCAAACCAGAAAATATGGCTGGTCGACCAGTTAGTCTGGGGACCTCTAGATTTTGGCCACCTGTTCTCTAAACAGTGCATTATCCTCCATAAAGGTTCCAGCTTCGTGGTTCTCTCATTCTAACTCAGTTTTCCACCAAATTGAGGCATTTCTTCTCCAAAATCTCACAAATTGGATTGCTAACTCGGATGGCTCAGAAAAGCTGAATTTCTGGGGCTTCGAAATAAATGCACTATTCACACTGAGCCACACCCCGCTGAGTTTTCCGTTCCTTCATGCCGCGGCAAGGTGTTGGAACCCGATTATGCATGTTTTTAGCTTTGGCGGACAAGAGATATGTCCCACTTTCGAAGACTTCCAAGCTTGAATGGAATCCGAGCGCGATGAAGAAATCTTGCCCCAATTCCGCTTCGGTCACGTCCAAGCCTTAGGACGGATGTGTGGGCTCACTTTGCATGATGCTCGGTCATTGACTCGCGATGGAGTACTAGACATCCCCAGTTTGATTCGTCGATTTTCTGATGTCGATGACCACGGCGATCATCATTGGCAGGGTTTTCGGCGACATGCCCTTTGCTTGTGCATGTTGTCTTATTTTTGCTTGCCCCAGGCTCCAGAGGATCTAGCATCCGTTTGATTGAGGTTGCCCAAGGCTTCAAAGAGGGCAAAAACTGCATCGCCATGACGCTAGCTGAGACATTGATAGGTTTGGATGTTTTCCATCGTCGAGAGACGACTAGATTCGCGGGGAGGCCACTACTACTGCAGGTAATGTTTCCCACCCTATCTCACATATATTTCTCACATCACTTGGCCCTCAGGCTCGGTTTTTCTCTCGAAACCCTTTTCTTACTTTTCTCTCAACGTACACCTCTCTATTCTTTAATCTCTTATTTTTCATCCCTCCCCATATATGGTTAATGGATAAGTTGAAGGTTGTGGACTCATGCCCAGCATATTCAGCACGTGGCTATTTCTTCTGATGACGTCTAGTCGATGCCCCTGATGAGGGATGGTGGTGCGAATAGATGTGCAGTTTGTTTGCTGCCAGTATTGCTTGGTGCTGCCCCTGGCTCAATTTACCGGTGATGAGCTACAACATGACTTGCCAGCCCGGGATTCAGTTGATCGACCTGACACACTGTGTCCTTTATTTCCCATTTCGAATCTGGCGCCAATTTGGACATGATCAGACTTGCCCGGAATATGGGGTAGAGTACCCTGCTGCATTTCTAGTCCGAGGCACATAGCTAGCTCGGTATGCCACAGCATGGTGGACGAGAGAGTTTCTGGCCCCCGCTCCCACTTTCAGTTGCACCCTCCCTGATGAGTGCATAGCTCGGCTCGATGAAGAGGCGCAAGTTGGGCCTACTTTGGCATTAGAGGCTTCCACAAGCTCTGGGAGGGGGCACAAGAACACCTGACTATGCCCCGTGTTTATTTGCTTTAATCAGTACTTTCAAGTTCTCTTTATGAATGCAATAAAAAGCAACTTCAATTTGTATTCAAGAGTAGGAGAACTGTATACTGAAATCAATGTAATTGAAGGTTGTGGTACTGAAAATTTTCCGTTTGATCCAAAAATGGTCTAAGTCGTAAAAAGATTAATTTGAGCAAAATCAACTTTTATTAAAACTTTTCAAAACCATTTTCGATATGGATCACAACTGGACACGCTCGAGATCTATCACTGAGATGTACAACCCCGGATCCCAGCAACTGGAAAGTTGCCCCTAGTCTGAATAGCACTGCACTGGAGATCATAACCGAGCTCTTGAATGCAGAATAGACAAAGATGACCAACATGATCACACGGACAAAGTTGATCGGGGAAGTGTTTATGGCTGGACTTCAGAATGAAGTTGCTTACGTATCCCAAAGATGGGAATCAAGCCATACGTAGTTCGGCTCAAGTTTACTCGTGTATTAACACTCTCCTTTTACGCTCTAACTTTTGCCAAGGCCGCCCTTTCTAGGTTTTCAACCTTGCGAGCTCAGTTTTTATTATTTCAAATTTTTCATGCTCTAACTTTTGCCTAGGTCACCCTTTCGGGTTTTCGGCCTAGCGAGCCACTCAGGGATAGTATTTCTTCAACTTATCCATGTTGATCGGTTGGGAGAACTCTAGGCCATCTAGGTCCATCAGAACGACAGCTCCACCCGACCAGATAGACTTGATGATGTGACAACCAGTCCAATTGGGTCTGAACTTGCCCCTAGGGTCGTGGATAGGAGCTCGGTTGTCTTTGAGCACTAGATCCCCTTCTTTCAAATTCGTGGACTTAACCTTCTTGTTGAAAGCCCTGGCAATTCTTCATTGATAACCCTGGACGTGATACAGTGCTTTCAGCCTTCTTTCATCAAAGAGCATGAGTTCTTCGAACCTGCTTTGTTACCAATCCGCCTCAGCTATCTGACACTCAGCCAATACCCGTAATGACGGAACCTCAACTTCAATAGGCAGGATAGCCTCCATTCGATAGACCAAGGAATACGGAGTTGCCCCAGTAGAAGTTCGAATTGAAGTCCGGTAGCCCCAAAGAGCAAATGGCAGCTTATCTGGCCAGTCCTGGTAGGTTTCCACCATCTTCTGCAGAATGTGCTTGATGTTCTTGTTGGCGGCCTCAACTACTCTATTGGTTTGCGGCTGATATGTAGATGACTTATGAAAAGCCACATTGTACTTCTCCAACAAGCCGATCACCTCCTTCTTAAACTGGGAACCATTATCTGAAATAATCTCATTCGGGACCCCATAGCGACAGATGATGTTGTTTCTGATAAACTTAGCAACGTGTGATGCCTTTAACACAGCGTATGATTGGGGCTCAACCCACTTCATAAAGTCGTCTATCGCTACCAAAATGTACTCATGCCCATTGGACCCCTTTGGAGTGACAGCCCCAATCACATCAATCCCCTAGAATGAAAACGGCCACGGTGAAGTCATGTTATACAGCTTCGACGGCGGAATGTTCATGCGGTTTGCACGGATCTGACATTTGTGGCATCGCCGGACAAAGCCAACACAATCCTCCTCCATGGTTGACCAGTAATAACTCTATCTAAGGATCTTCTGGGCTAGCATCACCCCACTCATGTGCGCTCCGCACTCTCCTCCATGGATGGCCTCTATCAGGCGCTTGGATTCTTCAGCATCAACACATAGTTTATGCATCCCGAGATGACCCGTCTTGTACAGTTTACCCCCTCAAACGATGAACTGAGCAGCCATTCTTCAAATTGCCCTCTTATCTTTGATATTTGCCCCTAGTGGATACACTTCCTTTTCCAAGAAGTTTCGGATATCATAATACCATGGATTCTCATCTTATACCTCATCTATGGCAGCAATCAGCTCGTAGGCCGGCACGAATTTTTGTTCAATGATGATCGGACTCATCAAGACTCGAAAGGGATGTCTATCATAGAAGATAGAGTTGCTAATGAATCAACGAACCTGTTGTTCTCTCTTAACAGATGGGCAAAATTCAGTTTCTCAAACCGAGGAATCAGAACGTCCAAGGTCTGGTGATAGATTCTCATATTTTCTTCTTTAACTTTCTAATCTCCTTTAGCTTGAGATACAACAAGGTTCGAGTCCCCGATGACATCCAATTGTTTTGGCCCTAGTTCTAGGGCGGCTTCTAGTCCAGCAATACATGCCTCATACTCTGCCTCATTGTTCGATACTTTGAACTAGAGTTTGAATGCTAAGGGTATGCGAGAATTGTCGGGTGCTATCAGCAACACTCCTATTCCATACCCGTATTGGTTTGACGCTCCATCAAAGTACATCGTCCAAGTCTCTTCTTCGACATGCAGAATGGCCTCGTCTAGGAACAGATACTAAACTGCTTCATTCCCTTCAACTGGGTGGTCGGCTAGGAACTCCGCTACTGCTCTCCCTTTCACTAACTTGCGCGTCATGTACTTCAGATCAAATTCAGAAAGCAGAAGCAACCAACGGGCTAGCCAACCCGTAAGTGCTGGTTTCTTGAAGAGATATTTGATGGGATCTAATCTCAAAACCAATATTATAGAGTGAGCTAACAGGTAGTGCCTCAGCTTCCTAGTAGCCCATACCAAGGCCAGACAAGCCTTCTCTAGCGGAGTGTAACGGGTCTTGTAATCCAACATTTTCTTGCTCAAGTAGTAGATAGCTTTCTCCACTTTGTCCTTAGACTCCTATGCAAGCATGTAGCCCATTATCATTTCAGTCACTGAAAGGTACAGAATCAACTGTTTTCCCGGCTTAGGCGGTGACAACACAGGTGGGTTCTGCAAATATTGCTTGATCTGCTCGAAAGCTGCTTGGCATCGGCCGTCCCATTGGAACTTCTTTCCTTTCTTCAGGAGACCAAAAAGTGGTTCACAAGTCAAGGTTAATTTTGCAATAAATCGTCTTATGAATTGCACTTTACCCAGAAAGCCTCGCACCTCCTTTTCAGTCCTCGGTGGTGGCATTTCTAAGATGGCCTTGATTTTAGAAGGATCGACCTCGATACCCCTTTGTGTGATCAAGAACCCTAGCATTTTCCCTGCTGTAACACCGAATGTACATTTCTGAGGATTCAGCCGCAACCGATACTCTCTGATCCGTTGGAAGAATTTCTTCAAGGTGGTGTAGTGGCCCTCTCTTTCCTTGGACTTGACAATCATGTCGTCCACGTACACCTCAACCTCTTTATGGATCATGTCGTGCAAAATTGTGGTCGCAGCCCGTTGATACGTCGCCCCAGCGTTCTTCAGCCCAAACGGCATCACCCTCTAACAATAGGTTCCCCACGGGGTGGTGAAAGCAGTCTTTTCCCTGTCTTCCGGGGCCATCAAAATCTGATTGTAACCTGAAAACCCATCCATGAACGAGAGCAGCGCATGCCCAGCAGTGAAGTCCACTAATTTGTCGATATGCAGCAGAGGAAAGTCGTCCTTCGAACTGGCTTTATTCAAATCCCTGAAGTCCACACATACCCAAATTTTGTCGTCTTTCTTCGGCACCGGAACTACGTTGGCCAACCAAGTAGGGTATTTAGATACCAGCAGGAACCCTGCGTCAATCTGCTTGGTGACCTCTTCTTTGATATTTAGAGCCCAGTCCGGGCGGATCCTTTGGAGCTTCTGCTTAACAGGTCAGGCCTCTGGGTCAAGAGAGATCCGGTGCTGTACAATCTCAGGATCGATTCCAGGCATGTCTTCGTAGGACCACGCGAAAACATCTTTGAAATCTTTTAATAAAGCAACTAAGCGCTCGCGCTCCTCCAAAGACAACGTGGACCCGATCTGGACCAGCTGCGGGTCCTTCTCAGTACCAACATTAATTGTGGTTATTTCATCAACCAACGGTTTTACAAACCTCTCCTGCTCTTGATCAAGCAAATATTGCAAAATCGGAGGAATTTCTTCCCCGTCATTTTCATCAAAAATTTGAAAGTCTTGATTAATGCAATAGATTAAAGGCACAGAAAAGTACTCAGAAGCCACAGCCGTACCATTCTCGTTAATAACGTCCAGTCTGTCCAATTCTTCTGTTACAACAGACTCAAAGGAAAAAGAAAAAGATGACCTGGACAGGACAGTGGCATCCGGGTTATCACCCTCAAGAATACCGGACTCAGACTCAGACGAGCTGGAACCTGATTTCGACTCTACAGACTCAGTGAAATCAGATTTCGGCTCACTACCTGACCCGGTGCTGCTCGATAAAAAGCCCTCCTCGTATTGCCAGATGAGGGAGGGTGCGATGGATGCATCCAGAATGTTTGAAGATGGGCCCACAGTCGCTTCATTCCCTATCATGGAGACTGAGAAGTTATCCCCCAAGCACTCCTGTACGATCTGAGGATCTGAGAGTAAACAAGCCTGTGCTACCCTCATCTCAATTTCTGCGCTCTTGGAGTCCTCCTCCTTGCACTGCTCAGCCTCAGTTGGTGGGTCTGTCTGCTCTTTAGAAACATCATCCCGGACAATTGCAAGTCAAAGAAAATCTCAAATCCAAGCAAGCGCCGCCTCTCTGCATTTAGCCATGGCTCTGGGAAGCCGCAGAACGGGAAGTCTTCCCCCTTCCGGACAAAGCGTCCGTTCAGGGTCCCCTGGATAGGTAGGTGGATCAATTCATAATGCTTCCTGGCTTGTTTTTCCCTGGCTCTTCCAGCCATCTCTCTTCCTTTCCTCACCCAATCCTCCTTTGTAGGCAGATAACCTAAACCAAAGGTATGTGGGTTATGCGGCACTTCGACCGATGCTGTGACGCCTTTCCGGCCACTTCGCCCTAAGCCTATCCCGGGCATATGCTGGAGCTTGTTCATAAGGTAGACCGACTGTGCGCTGACGTATAGCCCCTCATCAATAGCTAGGATATTCTGTACAACCCGGGCCTCAGCTAGGGTAAATCCTGACAAAAACACATCCTCCGCGCCATGCTCAATTTCCAGAACCGGTGTAGAAACCTCTAGCGGCGGATGGATTGAAGAATTTCCAAAAATGATGGCCTGTAGGAACCCGCATTTATGTCCTCATCATGTTCATGAGCATCGGTATAATTATGACTTGTTAAGCTTGCATGTGTATGTTGTGACTTGTTTCGCTTGAGCGAATGTGATCCATGTCTTGTTTTGAAGCCTTGTAATTTGTCTAAGTGTAGTATGCTTGTCTTGTTCCTTCCTTGATGTGAAACTTAGGTCACGCCTTGCCTGAGTTATTAGCCGATGTTATTCCAAGCCGAGGTCATCTTTAGTCTAGTAGTGGTATCTTGGAACCCCTTGTCGACCTCAGTCCTTGCCTTGACCACATTAGCCGAGATGTTACCTTGCACCCAAGTGATCTCGTCCTGGAGTGGTATGACCTAGGCCGAGGTGTGGCGCATCTAGGCCAAGATGTGGCACAGCTTAGTCAAGTGTTGTCCTTCCTAGCCGAGGTCATTGTCACCTTAGTTGCCGAAGTCCTTTGTTAGCCGATGTCACCCCTTGCCGGAGTGCCATTCCGTGTAGCTTGTTAGATACGCCTTGTTATTAGCCGATGTCATTGCCTCGTCAGAGAGCCCATACCGCTTTACTTGTTGAACACCCTTCCACCATGCTTTGTCTGGTCTGTCAGCCACCTTTTCAGGGAAAACCCAACCAGTCGCCGCCACGTGTCTCAGCAGAGGGTTAACCCCAGAACCGGGTAAAGAAAACTATCATTTGGTATCATAACCTTGCCTTGTAGAGAGAGAAACTCTAGGAGGAAGAAGGAGTTTTAGAGAAGGAAGATTGTGCGTGGCCGACGTACCAGAGTTGAAAAGGAAGATTTT
>NW_021024849.1:1383878-1413261 GCF_004153795.1 Camellia sinensis
CGAAGAAGTAGACTTCAAGCTTGATTCCTAGAGATCGAAAACCGTTAGATCCGTGTTCTAAGGTTAGATTCTGATCCTGCTCATGATGTTCTTTATGTTCATGTTATTGCATTGCATGATCGGATATGATTTGTAAGCCATGCATCGTCTTGAAATTCGGTTTAGAAAAGAGAAAATGACATTCATGTGTTCTTCAAGAAAAGTCATGTTTTGATCCGAAAGCTTTTTGCCTAGACTAATGTTTTGTGTTTGTTCTTGCATGATTTTCAACTATGGGTACCCAGGTCCATGTTTCAAACTCGTCACACGAAAACCCCAGATTTATGATGACAGATTATGATTGAACATTCATATTTTTCATGTTTCCACACTCAGTTCTTCATATTCATCAGCAGAGGGAAACCCAGAGTTTCCCGACCTCTTTTCCTTGCATGTGGCCCTCGGGAACATACCTCGGCGAGGAGGTGTGGAACCTCGCCCTAGACCTGGTTGGTGCCCAGCATGTTTCCGAAATCATTTGTGTACATACGAAACTTGTGAAGGTGCATTCAATAGGCTTTGCCATGTGTTTGTAGGATTGGGCTTGTCTCGACCCCGACATTTGAAGGAACTAGGTGAGTGTATTTTTAATAAAGCTATGTTACACTGCTTTCATAATCTCGTCTTGCCTTGTTTTGAAAAGTACTTGATCTAGCATGAATGACTATCCCTACTTGTATATTAAGCACTATCTTGTTTTATGACATTTCTTGAAAGTCTAGTTGCAGGGACTATAATGCAACTGCACTTTGTTTGAAAGTCTTATGCAGGGGACTATAATGCAACTGCACTCTCTGAAGTCCTTGTTGCGGGACTATAATGCAACTGCATCTTGCTTAAGTCCTTAGTTGCAGGGACTATATGCAACTGCACTCTGTCTGAAAGTCCTTAGCTGCAGGGACTTAATGCAACTGCACTCTTGTCTCGAATTGTCAATCACCCCCTTGTATTAATAGATGTAATAACATCCAAAGAACTTGAAAGGCCGGCAATGAACTTGATTCCCTCTTGATTGTAAAGTATGCTATGTATTGTTTTGAAAGAAATCTCTCGTTCCTCTCTTTATCTTCTCTCTTCTTCTTTATCTTTCTCTTCCTCTTTTCTCTATCTCTTTCTCTTCTTTCTCCTCTCCTTTGCTCTTATCTTCCTCTTCTTCTGCTTCTTCTATCCTTCCTTATTCTCTTCTCTCTTCTTCTCTCTTCTATGTTCTTTTCTCTTTGCTATCTTTTCTCTCTTCTCCCTTATTTCTTCTTTCTTCTCTTTCTCCTCTTGCTTTTGTCTCTGTTTTTCTCTTTCTTACTCTGTCTTCTTTCTCTCTCCTCTGGTCTCTTCTTTCTCTTCTTCTCTCTATTCTTTCTCTCTTTCTTCTTCTTCTTCTCGTCTTCTTTTTTCTCTGCTTCTCTTTATTATCTCTTCTTTCTTCTTCTTCTTCCTTCTTTCTTCTTTCTTCTCTTGTCTCTAGCTTCTTTTCTTTCTTTTCTCTTTCTTTTCTTATCTCTTCTTCTCTTCTTCTATTCTTCCTCTCTTCTTTTTTCTCCTTCCTTCTCTCTCTGTCATCTTTCTTCTTCTCTGGTCTCTTCTTTATGTGTGCTCTTCTTCTCTCTCTACTTTCTTATCTCTCTTCTATCTTTCTTTTCTTTCTTTAAATCTTCTTCTCTTCTACTCTTTCTCTCCTTCTTCTTTTCTTTTTTGCTTTTATCTCTTTCTTTCTTCTTTTCTGCTCTTCTCTCTTATCTTTGTATCTTCTTTCTTCTCTCTCTTCTTAAAGCTTCTTCTGTCTTTTCTTCTCTTCTCTTCTTTATCTTCTCTGTTCTCTCTTCTCTCTCTCTTCTTTCTAATCTTCTTCTATCTTATCTCTCTTTCTTTTTCTTCTTTATTATCTTATCTACTCTTCTGTCTTCTCCTTTCTTCTTCTTCTTCTTCTCTGATATTTTTCTTTTCTTTTCTGTCTCTCTTATGCTTGTCTCTTGCAAGGTCGAGCGAATGTGATCCATGCTCTTGTTTGAAAAGCCTTGCTTAATTTGTCTAAGTGTAGTATGCTTGTCTTGTTCCTTCCTTTGATGTGAAAACTTAGGTCAGCCTTGCCTGAGTATACTAGCCGATGTATTCAAGCCTAGCGTTACGTTACGCCTAGATCATTCCAAGCCGAGGTCATCCTAGTCTAGGAAGTTGATCTTGGAACCCCTTGTTGACCTCCGTCCTTGCCTTGACACATAGCCGAGATGTTACCTTGCAGCCCCGTGGATTCTCGTCCTGGAGTGGTAAGACCTAGGCCGAGGTGTGGCGCATCTAGGCCAAGATGTGGCACAGCTTAGTCAAGTGTTGTCCTTCCTAGCCGGGTCATTTCACCTTAGTTGCCGAAGTCTTTTGTTAGCCGATGGTCACCCATTGCCGGAGTGCCATTGCGTTGTTAGCTTGTTAAATACGCCTTGTTATTAGCCGATGTCTATTGCGCTTCGTCAGAGAGGCCCATACCGCCTTGCTTGTGAACACCCTTCCACCAGACTGTCTGCTCTGTTCTTGTGTCTGTTCCAGCCACCCTTTTCAGGAAAAACCCAACCAGTCGCCGGCCACCGTGTCTCGAGTAGAGGGTTAACCCCAGAACCGGGTAAAGAGGGAAACTATCATTTGGTATCATAACCTTGCCTTGTAGAGAGAGAAACTCTAGGAGGAAGAAGGAGTTCTAGAGTGAGAAAGTAAGTCTTCAAGCTTGATTCCTTGAGATCAAACCGTTAGATTCGTGTTCTAAGGTTAGATTCTTGATCTGCTCATGATGTTCTTTATGTTTATGTTATTGCATTGCATGATCGGATATGATTTGTAAGCCATGCATCGTTTTGAAGTTTGATTTTAGAAAGAGAAAATGACATTCATGTGTTCTTCAAGAAAGTCATGTTTTGATCCGAAAGCTTTTTGCCTAGACTCATGTTTTGTGTTTGTTCTTGCATGATTTTCAACTATGGGTACCCAGGTCCATGTTTTCAAACTCGTAACATGAAAATCCTAGATTTGTGATGTCAGATTATGATTGAGCATTCATATTTTTCATGTTTTCACACTCATGTTCTTCATGTTCATCAACAGAGGGGAACCCAGAGTTTCCCGACCTCTTTTCCTTGCATGTGGCCCTCGGGAACACACCTCGGCGAGGAGGTGTGGAACCTCGGCCTGGACCTGGTTGGTGCCCAGCATGTTTTCCGAAATCATTTGTGTACATACGAAACTTGTTGAAGGTGCATTCAATAGGCTTTGCCATGTGTTTGTAGGAGTTGGGCTTGTCTCGACCCCGACATTTGAAGGAACTAGGTGAGTGGTATTTTTAATAAAGCTATGTTACACTTGCTTTCATAAATCTCGTCTTGCCTTGTTTTGAAAAGTACTTGATCTAGCATGAATGACTATCCCTACTTGTATATTAAGCACTATCTTGTTTTAATGACATTTCTTGAAAGTCCTTAGTTGCAGGGGACTATAATGCAACTGCACTCTTGTCTTGAAAGTCCTTAGTTGCAGGGGACTATAATGCAACTGCACTCTTGTCTTGAAAGTCCTTAGCTGCAGGGGACTATAATGCAACTGCACTCTTGTCTCGGAATTGTCATCACCCCCTTGTATTAAATAGATGTAATAACATCCAAAGAACTTGAAAGGCCGGCAATGAACTTGATTTCCCTCTTGATTGTAAAGTATGCTATGTATTGTTTTGAAAGAAATCTTGGATATCAATCATGCAAAACCTTTATTTCTAATATCATTCACTGAGTATCCAAGCTCACCCTCTCTATATATATGTAGGTGATGAGCAAGAAGGCAATGAGGCCTAGACGTGTAGCCGATGTGTTTTTGGGTGCATTGCCGACGTGTTTTGGATTAGCATTTTGTACCATCTTGAAGATTATGCTTCTTAGCTTATGTTTCATGTGTACTTGTATATGTCGGCTTGAGAAGCCTTTTGGTCAAGATGTATTTTGTATCTCATTCCCTTATTGTATCTAAGTTGTAAAACTTTGTAAAAATGTATGTCATTTCATTGGACTTAAGCACGGCTCTCATGGACTATTTAGATTCGGTATATGTATATATATATATTGCTTCCGCACTTGTAAGCCCCATATTTTATACTCTGATAGTGTGTGATTCTTGTAAGTCGGCCTTCGGTAATCTCGGATTACTGGCCATCACGGCACCAAACTACTAGGGGCGGTTTGGGGGCGTGACATGGCCACCCCCCTCCCGTGGGGGTACTTCAGCATTTGGTGCAGAGTGGAAGAGACAGCCTTCACCTGGTGCAGCCACGGCCGCCCCAAGAGTAGATTGAAGGTTGCGGGAACGTCCAAGACATGAAACTCAATGTACAATCCGTATCACCTGGGCTGAATCTGTACAGTCCCCATCACCTCTCTGCTGGTATTGTCATAGGCCCGTATCACCTGGGCCGTAGGCACAAAATAGGCGGGCTTCAACCTGATAGCATATGTCGTTCTCGACGGACACACGTTGATAGCAGATCATGTGTCAACAAGGACTACTGGTACCCATTTCTCTCTACACTCGACAGAGATATATAGTGGTTTGTTATGATTTGAGCCCTCAGGCGGCAGTTCCTTGTCAATGAAGGTTAATGTCAGGGAAGCTCCTCCCGGAAAAATCAACCCTACCAACTACTCGGGTGTGGTGTCAATTAAAAGTTTCGCTTTGTCCATGGCAGAAAGGACGGCCTATCTGTGAACTCTGGAGGCCATAAGCAGTCCCTAGATGGAGATGTCAGCTTGGATTTTCTTTAGCTGTTTCAGCACAGCCTCCTCCTCCAGCAAATTTTCTTTCTGCTTCTCTACCTCTTTGTCCTTCCCGGACGCTTCTGGCTGATCCAAATGTGGGGGCTTGAAGTACCACCCACTTCTAGTCATGTGGTCAACCTCCTCAACGTACCAGGTGTCATCCGGTTGGTTCCGCCCCCAATCTTCGTCAATGTGGGCAAGACGTAAGTCATCGTCTTCCCACCACAACCCGTCGGCAACTGACAGACAGCTGTTCGGTCCCGTTGCAACTGTTTCTGTGCTCACAGCACATTCTGTCCCCGCAGGGGCTTGTAGACCGCCCGAGAACTCCCGAGCTCCGCGCGCAAATGGGCGCGACTTTGTTTGTTCTTAGTTACTACAAGTCCGGACTCGTGTCACGGTTCTGAATCTAATCTCACAAAGTGCAATGCGAGACTGATAAATCACCAAAGAGTCCAAATCCGGTAAATCATTTTGGAAAACTGATTTTTATAAAGAAGTGCCAAACATGGACTGCTTTTCCAGATACAGAGTTGCCACCTAAATGTTTTATTTTGGGAAATCTAGGAAACCCTGACTCGTGCCTGCCACGTGTCCGTCATCACCAAAGTTGCCTCGACTCGGGAACTTGGGTACGAGAGGGAAAGGTCATGCAATGAGCACCCCCGCTCGCCCGATCAAAGATCGACCTTTAGTAACATGATATTTTGTTTTTGAAAACACATGTGTTCTTATTCCGGTTATTAACCTAGAATTACTATATGATGCACACAACATACAAGTATAGACTAGATCGCCTAAGTTGGAATAAAACATTGCATGTCTGTTTGCAAAATTGATTTGAAGTTTGCTACTCGCAAGTAGGCTAAAACGAGGATTTCAATGAATTATTCCAATTCAAGTAATCCAACCTTCACCCACAGGCATTCAGACAGTTAATCGCATAAGCAGTTAGCCTCATGGCAAGCATGCTTTCATGGCAACACTAACACACATGCAGTATGCTAAAGCGTAAACACTCACGGTGTACTCCAAGCCAAAACAAAGAACTAGTTAGAAATCATGCATGATCCTAGTTCATGTGAAGATGGCTAATGCAACACATGCAAAAAATGAAACTCAGATAGGCTTGGCTATTCTAAGATGTCATGTGAAAATGCAATTTGGTACATGCTGTTGAACATGTATTCAAGTAAATGTATTGAAATACAATGCAGTTAGTATGATGCGCCGAGCCCGGTGCATGCAATATAGATGAATGAATGCAAACATGCGAAGCATAAGGTATGCTAAACAAAATATGCCCAAAACTAACCATCGTAAGCGGGTAAGTAAAGGGGAGAAAGAAATGGGGATTGGAAGACATGCATCGCACATATGCACGCTTATTACAACAGTTGGCCCTCTCGACGGAGGGTCCGAATAAGAAGCTAACTAGCTAATCTATGCTAATTAAACTAATTATTACAACCACAAACTAATTAACTAATCCTAGTTAACTAATTAAGCTATTACAAAACCAATAAGCAGCCAAACGCATTAACTACTTAAGTATAAAACCAAAGCGTAAACTAGCTAAGCAAATTAGCTAAATAAAGCAGTAAAACAAGGTCCTCAGAGGGAGAAGAATGCATGCATGCTCGGTCGCCTCGTTCGGAAATCCAACGCGCCCCAACTTGCCTCTGTTTTCAATTGTTCTCAGAACTTTGCACCAAGCTCCACAAAGCTTCAAATCCACCATGAGAACCTGTGGGAGGGCTGCCGACCAGTTGTTGAGGAAGGAGACCACCTACCGACCACTTTTTGTTGCTGAAAACCATAAAAAGTGGTCGGCCAGCTAGTATTACTGGTCGGCCGACCAGTTGTTGCTGCCAGACTCCACTTTGCTACAACAGAGAGCAAGAAAGGGCATGGCAATGTATTTGCAAGATATGTGTGTACGACCACCCTCCCTATCATTTCATAAGCTCAAGGGAGTGTGGTTCTCGACCCTCGGGCCACCAATCACGCATCTCGATGCATGATGGTCGAGAAGCCAAATTGCACAATTCAATATGAAATGAATGCACAAATAAACATATAAAGCCTAAAACTCTATGTAGACACCCCATTTTTGACCGTCCTCAAGACTTGGACGTCACCATTTGAACACCCGGTGATCATCCATGTTTGTGTTCGTTTGGAGTTCCCGGAGGTCTCGGCTACGCGCTTTGCCTCAGGATCTCCGAACTCGACTGTTTAGTGTCTGGTTTTGCACCAAACACTTGTGTTTTGCCTTGGAGGGGCAGGGAATGCCTTGTGAGGCATCCCCACACATCACCGGCCATGGCTAGAGGCCACCGGCTGGTATTTTGTTGCCATCGGCAATGTATATTGCCGGTCGGCATTCTTTGTTGCCGGTCGGTAGTCCATTTTGTCAAAATGGCAATTTTGAGCAGCCGACTACTGTTCATCTGCTTTTGCAGATATTTTAATACAGCTGGCTTGCATTTTGTTCCCCTCCATACACATGTATGGAGGGATGGCTTCCTTGTTAGCTTCTTGAGTAAGCTTTACAAGATTGGCTTCTCTATAAGAGGAGCCCTCCTCTCTTGGCTTTAGGGTTAGACATTTCAGAGAGAAAAAACATTTTTAGAAGCACTGGTTCTAGGGTTAGAACTTATATATATTCTATCTCTATATCTCTCTCTTGAGTGTTCTAGGTGTATTTGTTCATAGTATTGCACACAAACACCTACCATTACACCTTCCCTTGGCTATTGAGGTTCTAAGGGATTGTTTTCAGAGTTTTGGAGCTGGTTTGGAGCTTAAGAAGCTACTGGAGCTTCATTTGTGAAAGAAGTCTACAAGGGTAAGAAACTAGTCCCTTTATTCTCCATTCTTGCATACTATTTTTGTCTATCTTAGAACTTTTTTTGAGCTTAGTATATAATATAAAAAAGTTCTGTTTTTGGGCCCTCTAAATAGTTTGTTTAGAGTGTTTTGTGGTTTGGAGGTGTTTGACCCCTCTTAGGCCTTGAGAGGCCCCATTTTGGGCTATTTTGAGTGAGCTCCGAGACCTTGGTGTTTGGGCCTCCTCACCACTGAAATCTTGAGGGATTTCAGAGGTGAGGATGGTGCCTTGAGGTCCTAGGGAGGAGAGGGCCACCCCCTCTCCTTGTTGTCCTTGAAAAGGACCATTTTTGGCCTCTTGAGGGAGCACCATGTTTAGGCCCATGTTTACCATGTCTTAGCTGATTTTCATGCTTATTGTGTCATAATATGCCTCTGTTTTTAGTTGGTTTTGGTACACCATGCATGCTTAGCATACCTACCTTGTAATGCCATGTGTAGGCCTTAACATGCCTTAGGTTGTAAACCATTGTTCTAGCATGTTTTAGGCCTAGCTTTGTGAAGCTTTTGTGCTTATTTTGCCATGTTTGAGGTCTGTCCTTAGTCATTTTGGTCGGCCATGACATGCATTATATGCCCCCTTTGCATTTTTGGTTTGCTGACCTTAAGTGTATGAATGTATAGCATGCATTCTTGCATTGATTTAGTGGTTTGGAACTATCCATCATGTCATTTCAGTCCACTTAGCATGCTCATATGCTTGCATTTCATGGCCCTTTTGATGCTTCAAAAGTTGATGTTTCATGTTTGTGCCATTGTGTACGCCTTTAGGATTAGGTCATTTAGATGCCATCTAAGTGGTTCTTAAGGCTTACTTTTGCATGATTTGGGACTGTTTTGATTCAATTGATTCACTTTGATCATTTGCTTCGTGTGTCATATGATCATAGTTTAAGTCCTTGGGCTTGGATGCATGCATAGCTTGCATTGGTAGGTTGATTTGGAATCATTTCCTACATGTTTTCAAGGCTTATAATGCATGCCATGTGTCCATGTTATGCCTCTTTCAAGTGTGCTTGAGAGTTGCCCTTTTGTGCTTGAGTGTTAGCCCTTTAACATGTGCATGTATGTATGTGTGTTTAGTCCCCATTTCATAGCACTTATGGCGACTATTTAATTAGAGCTGCCTAAATCATGCTTAAGTCCATCGTTTGCCTGCTTGCATGCTTATCTTGCATGTTTGTTTGCATGCTCGTATGTACATCTTGCATTCCCATGTTGCATCCTTAGCTTGCATGCCTAGGTTGCATTGCATCTAGCATGCATGTCTTGTTCCTTGATCTAGTGATAGGAATTGGGCTTTGGTTTGTTGGTTTGCATTGCATTTGACATCAAAATGTGCACACTTGGTCCCTTGGGCCATCACGCATGGAAATGCGCGATTGATGGTCCGAGAACCAAGGAGCGTGTTCCTTTGAGTCATTACCATGATAAGGGACATGATTGGTGCATACATTGCTTGAATTGTATCGCCATGCTCCGCCTCGCCCTCTGTTGCTGTCAATTGCAGGTTCTGCAGGAACCCTCTGTCGACCGGCAGTGCCAAGTGCCGATCGGCAATCCTCCCTCGGCCGATGGCTTCACCAATGGCCGGTGATCACATGCCACTGCCGGTGGGCATTCTACTCAGCCGATGGCATTCCCCAGTATCCAGAGAAGTAATCCTGAGGTTTTGGCAGCCTCCAGAGGAGTAAAGAAAGGAAAACAGAGGCAGGATTGGGCGCCGTTAGGCAAAGAATTAGAGAGAGAGAGATTCACCCGGAGCCCAGAACCAGAGAGCAAAGACACTATAGGAGACATAAGCTCAATGAACTCTTCCCCGAGGCAGTTTATTATTTTCCTAGCTTAGTAGTTGTTAACTAATTAGGTAATTGTAATTTAATTAGCTGGTAGTTAATTCATTATTCGAATTGTATTATTCTTTTGGTCCCTCCGAGCGAGGGCAAATTTGTAATAAGTGTGGGTGAGTGTGTGCATGCCTTCCAACCCCCACTTCTTTCTCCCTTTTACTTACCTGCTTTGATGGTTAGTAATAGGTCGTGTTTAAATTAGCATACCTTACGTTATGCATGTGTGCATCCATACATTTGTCTCGCATGCACCAGGCTCGGTACATCATGCTAACTGCATTTGTACTTTAATTCCAAATTGAATACGTGCATCAATTGATCGCATTTCACATGTCATGTTTAGGTTAGCCGAGCCTACTCTGATTGCATCCTGTATATGTTGCATTAGTCAATTTGACATGAACTAGGACCATGCATGTTGGCTAACTAGTTTATTGTTTTGACACGGAGTACGATGTAAGTATTTTCATGCTTTAGCATATCGCATGCGTGTGAATACTATCATGACAGCATGCTTACCATGTGGCTAGATGCTTATGTGATAAACTGTTTGATTGCCTGTGGGTGAAGGTCGGATTTTCTGAGTTGGAAAAACTTGTTGAAATCCGTATTTTAGCCTACTTGCGAGTAGCAAATTCCAAAGTGTTTTTCAAGACAAACGGATATGCAATGCTTATTTCCAAATTAGGCAATCTAGTCTATACTTGTTTGTTGTGCGCACAACATAGTGATTCTAGGCTAATAACTGGGATAAGAACACATAACGTTTTTTCAAAAACGGATATCATGGTTAGTAGAGGCCGATCTTCGGATCGGGCGAGAGGGGGTGCTCATAGCTGACCTTCCCCAATCGTACCCTAGCTCCTGAGCCGAGGCAACTCTGGTGATGACGGACATGTGGCCTTCGGCACCGAGTCAGGGTTTCCTAAATTCCCCCATTTTAAAATATTTAGGTGGCGACTCTGTATCTGGCAAAGCAGTCCATGTTTGGCACTTCTTTTCAAAAATCTGTTTCTCAAAACGATTTGCCGGATTTGGACTCTTTGGTTCAGATTAAGAACCGTGACACAAATCGAGTCCGAACTGTAGCGGGGCCCCCACGCGGGCGCGTCTGCACTCTATCATGTATGATCAAGAGCGTCGGTGACCGAGAATTGAGGCATGTTTCATCACTTCAAGTATGAAACGTCCGTCGTTCCTCGTGTTTGGACTAACACCTATTCCAAACAAATGCAAACAACTCAAGCATGCAAATATGCAATGCAAGACATGCAAAACACAAAGCAACTACATGACATACACAATGCAAAGTGACATGATCAACTTAACAAAGCTAATGACATGCAAACAATGCTAATGCATGCATAGACAATGCAAAGTGACAAAATGGCATACACAATGCAAACATCAACAACATAGCATACACAATGCAATGTAAGATGGCATACTCAATGCAATGAACAATATGCCATACTCAATACAATATACATGGCATACTCAATGCAATGTGACATAAGCATATGCAATGCAACTAACATGAAAACCAATATGCTCAATGGACTTAAACCAAAATGGACAAACCTCAGTCATGCCCAAATCAATGGCCATAATAATGAAACTAAGGGACAAAAGCATACACAAGCATGCACATGCAATGGCCCATTGACTAGATATAAGAGCACAACTCTCAAGAGTGCTTAATGAGTGACAAATGAGGAAGTGTAACAACATTAAATGCACTGAAATTAGGTAAGAAATGATGCCAAATCATTCAATCAACGCAAGAAAAGCATGCAAGGGTCCTTAAAGCATGAAACTAGTAAAGAGGACTACAAAGGGGGCATGTAATACATGGCACAAATGTATGAACCAAACATGGACAGAGATTAAATAGGTCTTAACAAAGACCAAAACATGCTGAGATGAGGGCTCGAAGGCCTAGGCATGCAAGCATACAAGCTAAGCCACAAACAAGGCAACAATGCACAACACTCAAAGGCACTTAAAGAGTGAATGAAGTGGGAACATGGTAGTCCTATGTGCTCTGAAATATCATGATAAATGATGTTAAATCATGTACATGATGCAAATGACGCATGTTATGGTGCCCAAAGCTCAAAGCTAGCATAGGCACTTGCACTATAGCTATGCAAAACATGAAGCATATGGAAAATACAACCCAAAATAGTCCTAGAGCATGCCAAAATGAGTCTAAAACATGTATGGAAGAAAGCCAAAACAAGCTAGCATGAAGGGCATAAGGCATGATGCATACAAGGCCAAAAGGGAGGATTACACTACACCTACCAAAACCAAGCATGAGATGGCTTAACCAACAAAAATTAGAGTTATATTATGGCAAAATAACCACAAAAATACACTGAAATGATTGCTTGCAAGTTTAGGCATGAAGGCATACACAATGTCTCATGTTTAAGCCATAAAGGACAAACTCCTCAAAGTATTGAAAGAGTGAAAGATGTGAATGCATGATCATGAAACATGCACTAAAATCACATAACAAATGATGCCAAATCATTCAAATAGCCCAAGTAATGCATGCTAGTGGACTCAATACACAAGGCTAGTGAGCTAAAGTGCACTATAGCTATACAAAGCATGGCATGCATGAACAAGACAACACAAATTAGAACTAGAGCATGCTAAAACATGAACAAAAGCTTCTTAGAGTTAAGCCAAAATCATGCTAGAATGAGATGTTAGAGCATGATACACATTAGGCTAGTTCATGGAATTGCACTACAAGTGCATAGAGCATGCAAAGGCCAACCAAACCAAACCTTAACAGAGGTATGACATGGAAAAACAACACCAAGAACATGTTGAGATAGACTCAAAACAAGCTAGAATGACATGCTACTTCATGAAGCATACAAGACTAGTTTGCAAAATTTACACTACAAGTGTACAAGGCATGCATGAGGTGACAAAACCAAACCAAAATAGTGGTATGACATGCTGAAATAACCCCAAATACATGCTAAGATATAGCCAACATAAGCTTAACAAACATGCTCAAACATGAGGCATATGAAGCAAGTATTCAAAACACAAGGAGAGGGGATGACCCTCTCCTATTTGGGACCTTAAAATACCATTTCCACCACTGAAAATCCTCTAAATTTTAGTGGTGAGAAGGCAAAAATAAGGTGATCCCAATAGCTTAAAAAGAAGGTTCAAAACAAGGCCTAACAAGGCATAAGAGGGAGTGGACCAACCCCAACACAAAAGTGACCTTAAACAAACATGTTAAGGACTGAAAAACAAAAATTTTTGCAGTAGAAAGTTAAGCTTAAAATAGCATCCAAGTAGTGCTAAAAACTTAAGCAAAAATGGGGGTTTAAAAGGTTAGAAGCTCACCCTTGAAAACCACCTTCAAAGCTACAACTCCAGCAACTTCTTTGAGATCAAACTAGTCCAAGAACTCCAAAACCAACCTCAAAAGACCTCAGCTCCAAGAGTATGGTGTTTGAGTGTGTGTTTGTGTGTTAAAGTGTGAAGAATATGCACTTTTGAACACAAAAATGAAGAACAAGAGCAAAATAGATACAAATGTGTATGTATAACTCTCAAGCACAATTTTTTGAACCTAGAGGAGGAGGGGGAGTTTCTCTCTTATAGAGAACCAAAAGCTAAGCTTGTTGAGCAAGCTTGAGGCCTAAAGCCATCCCTCCATACACGTGTATGGAGGATGGTTCTGGTGCCTTCCAGCTGTTACAGCTAGCCTCAAAATATCTCTAAAAAGGTGATGAAAAGCTGCCGACCACTTGAAATGGTCGGCCAGCTACTTCTACTGGTCGGCCGACCAGTGGAAGTGGTCTCCCAAGAATAAAAGTGGTCGGCCATAGGTGGGAGTGGTCTACACGCTGAAAGCAAGGTGGTGGTGTGGTGGCCGACCAGAAAAGATGGTCCAAAAACCAAGAAAACCAGTTAGCTGACTAGAAAACTGGCTGGCAGGAAGAAAAGTGGTCTCTAAGGGGAAAAACTGGTCTCCCACCCTTGTACCACCTTCCAAACAAGGAAAACAAGGTTTGTACCAAAAACAAACCAAAATGGATGTAAGACGAAAGATCGGGAGGCATGGCGCGCAGCCGGGAGCCTCGAAAACTGGTCTACGGGCATCAAAAGTAGTGTACAACCACAAACGTGGTCTCCCGGACCACAGTGTCCCTCTAGGCAAAGGAAACTAGGCATGGTTCAAAAACCAAGCCAAACGGAGAACGTTAAGTGGTCCCGAGACAAGGCACGCGGCTGAAGGCTCTGAAAATCAGAAACTAGTCTCCAAACGGGAAAAGTGGTCTACGACCGCAAAAAGTAGTCTACGACCACAAAAGGATGGTCTACAAGACCTCCCCCTCCCTCTAGGGAAAAGAAAACAAGGTTCGGTCCACAAATCGAGCCAAAGTACAAAGAGTTCAGAGGCCTGGAGGCAAGGCTCTCAGCCAAAAACTCCGAAAAACTCAAAACGAGCTCAAACATGCATAATCACCGAGTGCTCAATCGATGACGTCTGAGTCTTAAGGTCGGTCAAAAATGGGTGTCTACAGTTGCCCCTCTTTGACAAAATTCAAAAGTCAAGAAGTGACGAGAGTGAATGTCAAAGCCGAGAGACGACCCATTTTTGACAAGGCCGAAGACTTAGACAAACAGGCAGGATAACAAAGAGATGCGCCCGCAGGCTGGGGCAAGATGCAAATGACATGCACAAAGCCGAACACAACTTATGATCATGCAAAGAAAGCTGTAACGAAGCAATTATGCAAAATAAATGCAACAGTTTAAGCGAACGAAAACAAACCAAACTACAACTCATGCAGAAAGAATGTAAGAAAATTATGCAATTCTCTGCGTCTCACGCGGAGTACATACGATGTCGTCTGGTCGCGCCAGCTTCAAATGAACCGTACATACAATATCGTGCCTGCATAAGAAAGAAACTTAACAGGTACAATATAGTTAGCAACATATGTTCCACGTTACATCAAGGTGTAATATCAATACAAGATAAACGCGTGCATATACAATGCTGATGGAAACATGCATAGAAATGCAAGTGAAAAGTGCATAACAATGTGACCAGAATGAGCATAACAATGTAAGTGAAAAGTGCGTAGCAATGCAAGTGAAAAGTACGGGCGTATAACAATGCGAGAAAAGTGCACATAACAATGCGAGTAAAACATGTGCGACAACGCAAATAGAGTGCGTGACAATGCAACAAGAAACATGCAGGACAATGTGAGCAAAGTGCATAACAATGCAGCAAGTGGTGTCCATAGCAAATGCAAGAGAGGAAAGTGTGCATAATAACAGGAGAAAAGTGTGACTTCAATAGCATGTTTGAAGCAAAATGTTGAATAAAGAAGTATAAGCCTTAAAGAGGGCAATTTAATCGGAACCTCCGATTTACCTCTTGGAGGGGTCACAACGTACTCAAAAGGATACACCTTGCTCTTGACGAGTAACGACGAGCCACGCATCGAAGACTTGAATTGAAGTTCCCGCGGGGACATTTTTTAGCCGAAAGGTGTACTTTTCTTGTACTTTCTCGAGAGCCAAGGACTCCAATCATCACCAAAACACACAGGGAGAACAATGGAGCCTTGGAGACCACCCAGGAGGGATGGCCGACCACCTAGGCCAGTGGCCGACCAGTTGTTGACCACAAAAGTGGTCGGCCGACCAGAAAAACTGGCTGACTGACCAGTTTACAGAATTTCGGGGCAGTTTGGTCTTTTAGCTTTGATTCTTTAAGTATACACATCCAAATCAGTTTTGCCCACAACCACAAGGCCGAAATACATTCTCCTTTGCTCCTAGACCCTTTTCTCCCTCAGATATGCACTTTATATGCGTTTTCCAACGCCCCATGCAAAGTTGTTTCACGAAAACTTTCGATTCTCTTCGTTTTGAACCGATTAGAATTTGTTTTCAGAGCTTCTTTCTCCATTTTCACCACTTGAGGTATGTTTGTCTCGAAGTTTAGCACCTTTTCTCGGGCATTGACTTTTGTTGACTTCTTCTCTTCCCGAGAGTTGACTTTTGTTGACTTTTTGCAATTTTGACCCATTTCACTCATTTTTGCACCTTTTTGCAGATTTCTTCAGATGGCCGATGATATTCCATATGGCGGAGGTTCTCCACATGTAGAGGATGAGCCCGACATTATACCGTTGCCTCCGAGGATACGGCCGTTCGACCCGGAGGAGTACCACTCGCAGGAGCACATCCTACCTCCTAGCACCTTCCATCACTTCACGGACTTCGCGCGGCAGGCACCCGCAGACTTGCTGCTACAAGAGCCGAAGTCCCACCTATCTCATCGCGCGCATGAGGTGCGTACTTCACTTTTGCATTTCCCGCGATGCATTTTGTACTTCTTGTACATTTCATGCTTTTGCTATGTATTATATCTGCTTATTCTAAACATATTCACATACATAGCTGTAGACGCGCCCTGGGGGGTTTCAGTGCTACAGTTCGGACTCAAATGTCATGGTTCTTAATCTGATCTCACAATGTGCGATGTGAGATTGATAAATCACCAAAGAGTCCAAATCCGGCAAATCGTTTTGGAAAACTAATTTTTGTAAAGAAGTGCCAAACATGGACTGCTTTGCCAGATACATAGTCGCCACCTAAATATTTATTTTGGGGGAATTTAGGAAACCCTAACTCGTGTCTAAGGCCACGTGTCCATCATCACCAAAGTTTCCTCGGCTCAGGAACTTGGGTACGATTGGGGAAGGTCATGCAATGAGCACCCCTGCTCGCCCGATCAAAGATCGGCCTGTACTAAGCATGATATCTTGTTTTTAAAAACACATGCGTTCTTATTCCGGTTAATTAGCTAATATTACTACGTGATGCGCACAACACACAAGTATAGACTAGATCGCCTGATTTGGAACAAAGCGTTGCATATCCTTTTGTTTGGAAAATGGTTTGAGGTTTGCTACTCGCAAGTAGGCTAAAATACGGATTTGATGAATTGTTCCAATTCAAGCAATCCAACCTTCACCCACAGGCATTCAGGCAGTTATATCACATAAGCAATTAGCCTCATGGTAAGCATGTTGTCATGGCAAAACTCACACTCATGCGAGATGCTAAAGCATAAACACTTACAGCGTACTTCGAGCCAAAACAAGAAACTAGTTAGTAATTAATGCATGATCCTAGTTCATGTTAGAATGGCTAATGCAACGCATGCAAAATGCGACTAGAATAGGCTCGGCTAATCTAAGATGGCATATGAGATGTGACAATTCGATACATATATTCAACTTGGAATTGAAATACAATGCAGTTAGTATGATGCGCCGAGCACGGTGCATGCAATACGAATGAATGATGCAAACATACATAGCATAAGGATGCTAAATGAAACGTGCCCTAAAACTAACCATCGTAAGCAGTTAAGTAAAAGGGAGAAAGAAATGGAGGTTGGAAGACATACATCACACACACGCACGCTTATTACAAGATTGGTCCTCTCGACGGAGGGACCGAAAGAATAATACAAATTAACTAATTAACTAACTAGCAAGCTAATTAATTATTACAGAACCATAACTAATTAAGCAAATTAATTAAGCTATGAAAACAGTAAAGCAGCCTCGGAAAGAAGGACAAATGCATGCTCGGTCGGCTTTGCTCGGAATCCGTTGCCATACCACATGTTGCCTCTATTTGCACTGCTCTATACCTCTGAAGACTGCACAAGTCTCTGTAATGCTTCTGAATCCACTCAAGGACATGCTGAGAGTCCATCGGCCAAAAGATAAGGCCATCGGCCAAGGGAAATGGGTCATCGACCAATTATGAAGCTATCGGCCAACAATGGTTAGCCGATCGGCACTGAAAGTAGCCGACCGGCCATTCATTCCTGCAGAATGCTATTTTGCTGTAGCAGAGGACAAACAGAGCGTGGCAATACATTTACAAGGCAATGTTTGCACGACCACCCTCCTTATCATGTTTGAGACTCAAAGGAGTGTAGTCCTCGACCCTCGGGCCACCAATCACGCATTTCAATGCATGATGGCCAAAGGAGCCAAATGTGCAATTCAATATCAAATGAAATGCACAAAACACATAAGGGCCCCAAACCTCTATCATGCTTGATCAAGAGGCAAGAGAATGCACACACAATGCTATGCAACCTAAGCATTCAAGCATGTGACAACATGCAAACTAGTAAGCATGCAACAATATGAAATCTAAGCATGCATACAATGTAATAGATATGCAACAACAATACCAACAACAAGCATGCAATAACATGCAACAATATTATGCAATGTAACTAATATGCAATAGGTATACAACCTAAACATATGAACATGTGTAGCGCTCGCGAAGGAGGGTCCGAATGAATAAGAGCTAACTAACTAGCTGATAGGCTAAGCTAATTAAGCTAATTCATACTAATTATTACAAGCCAAATGAATAACTAGCTAAGCTAATTACTAATTATTACAACACTTTTAACTAACTAGTAAACTAATTAATTAATTTACAACACAAATGCACACGAACTAAGCATTTTAGACATTAAACTACACTGCCACCGCTCCGTCTCGGGAAGTAGAAGATGCTCATGCTCGATTTGGCCCTAAAAAGACCTCCATTTTGCTCTCAAAAGCCTCTGTTTGCAGGGTTTAGCATTTCCAGAACCAATCTACTCCACCTTATCAAAATCAACTGAGGTTCACATCAGTGGCCTGCCAGCCATAGATGGCTGCTGCCAACCCTTTGTCGGCCAAAAATGGGGTTGTCGGCCACTAATGGTGCACTATCGGCTACTGATACATTGGATCACTATGCTGCAACAGAGCATAAACAGAGCAAAAAGAGGGTTTTCCCAAGGGTTGTCTGCGCAATTTACCTCTCATTTTCACGGACAAATCCAAGGAATTGTGAACTTAAATCACAAACCACCAATCAAAGCAATTTCATTGCATGATGGCTTGTGCTTCAAGGTGTGCAAGCTTAATAAATGAAAAACAAAACATTCAAGAACCATCACCCTATCATGCATGATCAACGGCAATGGAGACCTAGGAAAGTGGCACATTTCATCACTAGTGAGTATGAAATGTCCCATTTTTCTTGTGTTCAAATTGACGTCCGATTCGAACACATGCAATGCAACACAAAGAATGCTTATCTTGCCACTTTTACTTGCCAATTTTTGTTTACACATTTTAGTTACCAAATCATCCCTTAATCAATTTGTCCATTTGGTGAGTGTCCTCTAAGATGAAAGGAGTGTCAACCAAGGGATAATGTAAGGCAAGAGAGAGATCATGCCGTTGATAATGATCCCTCAAAGAGGATTAAACCATTAAGCATGACCACAATCTCAAGCTTAAAGGATCCCAAACTTGAAACAACCCTAAAAAACAAATGAAAAAGTGAAGCAAAGAGGGAGGTTGCAGAGTCTATAGTGCTGAAATGGAATGTAAAACAACACCAAAATATGCTATCAACTCAAACAAGAGATGGCTAAGACCTTAAACCACCGACTTATGAGGACTATTGCACTACAACCACGCAAAACAAGGCCCAAGTGAACTAACCAGCCCAAAACAAAGCTAAAGAAGGCTATTTCAGAGTCTAAAACATGCTGGACTTAAGCTAAGTTAAGCTAGAAAAGTATGCTAACATATGAAGCTAACTAAGGATGCAAACAAGACACAAGGAGTGGAGGCTAATCCCTCCAAATTTGGACTTCAAAATGAGTTTTTTGCCATTGAAAAACCTCTGAAATTCAGTGGTTAAAGGGCCCATAAAAGTTGGTTTGAAAATGGTGAACAAAGGCACAAAATCTTTACAAACAAAGAAGTAAGAAGGGTGAACCAACCCCTAACTGAAAATGGCCTCACATCACCACCTTTAGGCCACAAAAATAGAGTTTTTTATAGTTCAAAATCAGCCCCAAAACAGCCTAAAAACAATAGAAGAAGATGGCAAAGCAATTATGCAAAACAATTTTAAAAGGCAAGTATTATACCTCTTGAAGGGAAGACACAAATGAAGCAATAAATCAAGCCAAGACCACCTTCTAGAGCTGAAAGAGGGTCCGAAGTAACCTCATCCCAAAGATAAGAAACTTTGGTTAAGGGTTGATAGGCAAACTTGAAGTATATGTAGGCTAATTTGCACAAACTTGTAAGAGAGAGAGAGAGAATTGTAGTGAGAGAGACTCCCTAAATTTTTCTAACCTTGAAATATGAGAGATAGGTCATCTATATATAGAAAAAAGTGAGCTTCGGTCGAAAATATCATCAAATGGACGGCTAGAACTTTGTGCAACTAGCTGGAGGTAAATATTTGCAAAAAAATTGATTTTTGACACTAATGGCCGGCAAACTTCATCCATGGCTGGAAAACATCATCCATGGCCGGCATGGGGCCGGCAAGCTTCACCTATGGCCAGCATGGGGCCGGCAAGCCACAATAGTGGCTAAAAACTATTTTTTTTTGCCTGACTTCAAATGGGCATATCTCTTTCATATGGACTCCTTTGCAGGTTATTCTTCAGTCTAAATTGAAGTCCCGGAAGTCTACTTTCCAATGGTGGAAGCCTCAAATCAAAATTCCAAGTATACAAAAAGATATTCCTATTTTAGTCAAGACTGCTTAGTTTTAGTCCTAACCGGATTGATGCCTAACTTCTCCTCAACTAGTTTTCTTCCCTCCCCTCCTATTTTCTTCAACTACAAACCTCTAAATAAGATGTTTTGAAATATTTTTCAAAGAGTTCACCTTTTTTTCATTTATTTCCACTTTTTCCTTGCTCGATTTATCGAAAAGTGCAACATTTAACGAAATACGAGCTTCGGAACATCGTAGAAACTTTTTTCAAAAATATTTTGAAAAAAGGGTTTTAAGGTCTAAAATAATTTTGGTCAAAATAGTTTTGATAAGGTTAGGATTTGAAGCTCCTCTTGCCGAAGAAATCGAACCTTTGCACAACATAGCCTTCATCCTTGAGCATTCAACTTGAGGCCCCAAGTCTTAAGGGCGGTGAAAAATAAGGTGTCTACACCCGCCCACTCGAGCGTAGGAAACGCCACTCGAGTGTGGAAAACATCCCTCCTGTACTTTTGTAGACGTGCAAAGTACTGAAAGTTTGCAAATCCTGCTCGAGCACAAGAAAGATCGCTTGAGCGGAGGACCAAAATTCTAGACAGCACAAGGTTTGAAAACCAAGCAATCAACCTGTTCCAAATGCATTTAACACGTCCAAATAACCAAATTTAAGGAGGAACAATGTAACAACCCTGACTTAGGATTAACGCTAATTCATGTTTAAGTAGGCCAAACAAGTAATTAAGAAGAAATCATAAGTTAAATTACATGCGCATTGCATTACTTTTGTTTCTCTATCTATTCAGTGTAGAAAGATCTGTTCTTGCTTGAACTTCAGTTTGCGAATTGGAAGCCTTATCGGCGTCCGAATCGGAAATTGACTTGATTTATGTGCTAATTAGGATTTATAGAATTTTATGGTAGGTTTAATTAAAATTCGGTTCGAAACGATTAAATTAGATTAAATTAATGCCATTTGATTAATTTTGATTAACTACTACCTATAAGGCCATTTTGACCCCACTAATTCTATTTGACACTCCACTTCTCCTCACCATTAAGCCCCAAACAAGAGAGAGAGAGGGAGAGGGAGAAACTTGGGTTCAATTCTAAGGGGTTAGAAGAGAATTGCTAGGAAGGATCAAGAGTTGGAAGGTTTTGGTGGGTGATTGTTGGATTTGGCTAAGATTAAGGGAATTGTGGACTCTAGGTAAGGGATCAAGCTTCTAGTTGTATAATTGAATTTGATTCTTCTAAGATTCAAGTGAAATGTTGAACTCATGCAAGAATTGGGTTAGAACTAAGCAATTGTTAGTCATTCCATGCATGCATGCATGTTTCATAGCATTTTGAAGATTGATTTGCAAAAATTCCCTCATGCATGTGCTAAGTTCACTGTAATTTTGGGAAAACAATGAGTTTCATGTTATTTAGTAGCATTTGATCATGTTTTGGAGAGCCTTAGTTCAATGATGTGCATGCATGTTATGTTAATGAATTAATCTTGAGTTTCAAGTTAAATTTTTGCACGATTGGCATCCTTTTGGGCCATGATTTCATGAAATAATGCCTTAAACATGTTGTTTTATGAGTTTCTAAGTGATTTCCAAAGTTTTGGGCCCAGAAAATTGAGTTTGATGCATTTGAGGTTGAATTTGAGCTTGGTGATCAAATCTGGAAATTCTAGAAATTTGATCCACGCTCGAGCGGGGAACTTTATGCTCAAGCGTGCACTCTGAGTACATGCACTTCTACTAGAGCATCGAGAGTCACGCTCGAGCGTGAAATGCATATATGCAGAAGTTCATGTGTTTTGCAGTCCACTCGAGCGAGGGAATCCGTGGTCGAGCGAGAGTCTAAGTCTCATGCTCGAGCGGGGATCGAGCGTCCGTCGAGCGTGAAAAACATGCAACCTGTACTTTTTCAAAAGTTTACAGTCCGCTCGAGCGGGGCAAGTCACACTCGAGCTGAGATTCATTGTCTGCATGCCCGCTCGAGCAGGAAAGCCACACTCGAGCGTGGACCTTATTTTCAGCAAGTTTTGAAAAATATTTTCCAATACATTTTTGCATCCTCATTCCATTCTAGGCATTCCTAGGCCATGTTTAAGACTCCATAATGAGGATTAAAGGCTAGAAACGCACTAAGAACAAACGATATAAGTTATGTACAATTTGAACGTGTGTTTCAGGTGTGTATCTGTTATGTGTCCTGTAGGTCACGTGCCGTATACCGTTTGACCAGTCTGCTCCGTCTGTCTGCCTCAAGCCAACTTTGAGTAATAACATAGTAAAGCTATGTTAAACTTTTTTTATTTTCTATATGATGAAATAAGATTTGTTTTTTGAAATGCTATGTTCTGTACAATGAATGATTGTCCAATTTCTGATATGTATTCGTGGCATCCTTAGCATCATGTGATATGTGTTAGCTGTTACCTGGTATCGGAGGTTCCATTATGGAACTTAATATGTCTGCACTCTGTTACCCATACCGGAGGCTCCATCATGGGGCTCAGTATGTTTATTCTCTGTTACCCAGATCTGGAGGTTCCTTTATGGAACTGGTTAATCATAACCACCATGTGTCCGCATCCGTTCTGTATCTGCTCTGTTAACGTTAATGGATGTACCACGTAGGCTTAAGCAAGACTTATGACTTCTATATATGAACTGGACAAGAACAAGAATATGAATTTGTTATGAAAATGAATTATGATTTCTGAATCTGTATGGACTCATTCATTAAAACCCCTTTACTCCGTTATTATTCACTGGGCTTCCGCTCACTGTTTATATTATGTATGTTGGTGAGCCGGCACGTGATCGGGGCCGGAGTTGACGACCTTCATTTTGGTTTTTGTTAGCCAACCTTTGCGCCTTTTGAGGAGGTTCCGGACGAAGTCTTTTTTGTGGCTGTTTTTTTGTAATCATCATAATCTTTGTTTGTTTTGTTAAGTCGGGTTGGTTTTCCTGTATTACCCTTATGGGAGGAATATGTAAATATACTGCATCTTTTGGTCGTCACCCTTATGTTCTTACAAGTTTTAAATTATTCTGTCCCATGTATGTTGTCACAGCTCATTAGACCATTTATATTTTGTATATTTGCTTCCGCAGCCCCTTATTATATGATAATCTGTCAAGAGGCCTTTGGTAATCCAAGGATTACTAGCCGGTTACGATGCTAAACCTACAGGGGCAGGTTTGGGTTATGACAGAGTGGTATCAGAGCACGTGTTCTACTGCACACACGGGTCCATATGAGCTTAGGATGCCTTAGTAAGAATTAGGGGCATTCCATCTACATGTGTGAGTATGTGGTAATCCAAATGGATATGAAAACTGAATGTAAATTTGAGCAAATGAATTAAAAGAAACGAATAAGATTATTCCTATGGTTATTATCATTTGATGTCTCTATAGCAACATGGAGAATGCAAGGGGAAATGATGTAAGTGAATCTTCAGAGGCTCGCTGAGCCGAATGGAACAAATGCTTGCGGCATTAACTGAAACTATGACACAACAGCAAAGACAACAACCTTTGCCCCCTCCACCTCCGTCGGCACAAGCCGAAGCAGATAATAATGATATCATGAACTTGACACAGAAATTCATGAAGATGAAACCGCCGACATTCCTTGGTGGAATGGAACCGTTGAAAGCGGAGACGTGGTTACTTGAAATGGAAAAACTATTTGAAGTGTTTCCTTGTTCTGAAGTCTAGAATGTCCTCCTAGCCACCTATACTCTGAAGGATGAAGCCCGAAGGTGGTGGTTACTAATTTGAAGCGACAATGGGAATATGAGGTGGGCACAGTTTAATGCAATCTTCTATGATAAATATTTTTCCCAATGTTTCAGGGATCGGAAAGTGTCAAAGTTTCAAGAACTTAAACAGGGAAGAACGTCTGTAGCTGAGTATGAAGCCAAATTCACTGAACTAGCACGATTTGCTCCACATATGGTGGATACTAATTACAAGAAAGCACAAAAATTTGATGGTGGACTGGATTTAGAAGTGTTTGATCGGGTAGGCGTACTGAAATTGCCTACTTATGTGGAAGTTTTAGACAGATCCTTAATGGCGGAAGCCACCCTGGCCACTATGAAACAAAGTAAAGCCCCAGCAACTACAACAACTGATTGGAGAGGAAAAATGTCTGGGTATTGTTTTACAAGAGGCCGGTCTCATGTGAGTAAGAAGCAGAATACAGGGTCTACAAGCAGCTCGAGTCAGAGTAGTGGGCCTATTCCGGTTTGTTCTGATTGTGGAAGAAGGCATAGGGGTGTGTGCTATCGAGTATTCGGTGCTTATTTTCGATGTGGCAAGACAGGTCATGTAGTGAAAGATTGCCCACTTGGGTCTGAGAATACTAGCCGTCCTATGGAGAGTTCAGCTGGGTTCGCTTCTACAGCCAAAACAATTGCAAAGGCTAATACTGGGAAAGAACCTCTGAGACAAGGTCGAGTGTTTGCCTTAGTGCCCGGTGACGTACAAAACACCGATACTGTGGTGTCAGGTATACTTCCTGTATGTTCTCAAAATGCATGTGTACTAATAGATTCTGGTTCTACACATTCCTTTGTATCGCATGCTTTCTCTCGGAAATTGACTAGACCATTAGAACTTATGACATATATGTCATCTATATCTACACCGTCTGGGGGTTCTATGATGTGTGCCTCTGTTTATCCAGCATGTGATATTATGATTGGCGATGTGATATTATATGCTGACTTATTGCCCTTGAACATTGATCATTTTGATTGTATTTTGGGAATGGACTGGTTGACTAAATACTGTGCTACCATTGACTGTACAAGTAAATCTGTTATGTTTAGACCACCGGGTATGCCTGAATTTATTTTTACTGGAAATGGGGAAGTTCCTCCCCCATATCTGATTTCGGCTCTGAAAGCTATAAAACTGCTTAG
This sequence comes from Camellia sinensis, assembly GCF_004153795.1. Lineage (NCBI taxonomy): Eukaryota > Viridiplantae > Streptophyta > Magnoliopsida > Ericales > Theaceae > Camellia > Camellia sinensis. Next base: position 1,408,997 of record NW_021024849.1, read on the forward strand.
GAAAGGATGTAGGGGTTACTTGTGTTGTATACTGACTACATCATCTGACGGTACTGACGTAGAAACTATCCCTCTTGCTTGTGAATTTCCCGATGTGTTTTCGAATGACTTACCTGGGGACTTAGTTGATAGAGAAATTGAATTCATTATTGAGGTGTTTCCGAGAACACAACCTATTTCCAAGACCTCCTATAGAATGTCTACCTCAGAACTGAAAGAATTAAAAACTCAACTTCAGGAACTGCTGAACAAGAAATTCATCCATCCGAGCACTTCACCTTGGGGTGCTGTAGTCCTATTTGTCAAAAAGAAAGATGGGTCTTTGAGGCTATGTATAGACTACCGGGAATTGACAAAGTAACTATCAAGAACAAATACCCTCTGCCTTGAATAGATGACTTGTTTGACCAACTTCAGGGAGCCCAAGTATTTTCCAAAATTGACCTCAGATCTGGGTATCACCAATTAAAAATTAAGGCTGAAGACATAGAGAAAACTGAATTCAGAACTAGATATGGACATTATGAATTTTTAGTAATGCCGTTTGGGGTGACCAATGCACCTGCTGCGTTTATGGACCTTATGAACAGAGTGTTTAAATCATTTCTGGATGAATTTATTGTTGTGTTTATTGATGATATCCTGATTTACTCCAAAAGCACAGACAAACATGAGAATTGCTTGAGAACTGCTCTACAGACCTTGAGAGAAAATAAATTATACGCTAAATTGTCCAAATGTGAATTCTGGCCTGATAGTGTGGCATTTTTGGGTCATGTAATCAACAAGGATGGTGTTTCTATTGACCCTCAGAAAATTGAAGCTATTGTAGACTGGCCTAAACCGACAAATGTGACAGAGGTTAGAAGTTTTCTGGGACTTGCAGGTTACTGCAGGAGATTTGTGAGAGACTTTTCCAAACTTGCCATGCCATTGACCCAGTTAACTCAGAAAAATGTGTCATTTGATTGGAACGAACAAAGAGAGGCAGCCTTCCAAGAGTTGAAAACCCGGTTAGTGACTGCACCAATTTTAATTTTGCCCAATGGTACTGATGGGTTTCAAATTTACAGTGATGCTTCCTATAAAGGTTTGGGTTGTGTGTTAATGCAAAATGGAAAAGTGATTGCCTATGCTTCTCGACAACTCCGACCTCATGAAAAGAATTACCCAACACATGATCTTGAATTGGCAGCAGTGGTGTTTGCTTTGAAAATCTAGTGTCACTACTTCTATGGGGTAACTTGTGAAGTGTATACAGATCATAAGAGCCTCAAATATTTCTTTACCCAAAAGGAACTGAACATGAGACAAAGAAGGTGGCTAGAGTTGATTGAATACTATGATCTACAGATTCTATATCATCCGGGGAAGGCAAATATCGTGGCAGATGCCTTGAGCCGAAAATCCATTGCAAGTTTGTCATGTTTGCTGTCCAATTGAAAAGAATTGCTAGATGACTTGGAATAGAAGGAGATTGAAATTGTCCTGTGAGAGCAAGGTGGGATTTTAGCTGCTATTTCCGCTCAACCTACAATTATTGAAGAAATCAAACAGAAGCAATGTGAAGATGAGTACTTGAGAAAGATCATAGAGGAATTTGATTGAAAGCTGAGGCCGGGATTTGTGTTTGAGAATAATGTGTTGAAATTTCAGAATAGACTTTGTGTGCCAGATTCCTCTGATTTGAGAAAGCGTGTTATGACCGAAACTCACAGCAGCAAGTTTGCCATGCACCCGAGGAGCACGGAAATGTATCACAATTTGAAACAGAATTTTTGGTGGCCTGGAATGAAAAAGAGTATTGCAAATTTTATGGCTAGATGTCTACATTGCCAACAGCTTAAAGATGAACATCAACGACCCGCTGGGTTGCTACAACCACTCCCAATACCGGAATGGAAATGGAAGCACATAACCATGGATTTCATAGTGGGATTGCCTCGCTCTTCCCCGAGGTATGGACTCTATTTGGGTCATTGCAGACCGTTTAACTAAGTCTACCCATTTTCTGTCTATCAAAACTATTTATAATGCAGACAAGCTAGCTAACATGTATGTGAATGAAATTGTGAGATTACATGGAGTGCCAGTATCTATTGTATCTGACAGGGACTCAAAATTTGTGTCGAGATTTTGGCAGAGTTTGCAACAGGCTTTGGGGACTGAACTGAGGTTGAGTAGGGCCTATCACCCACAGACAGATGGACAAACTAAACGGACTAACCAAACTTGGAAGATATGCTCAGAATGTGTGTTAGACTTCCAGGGGAATTGGGAGACCTATTTGCCATTAGCTGAATTTGTGTACAACAACAGTTACCATTCAAGCATTGGAATGGCTCCTTACGAAGCTTTGTATGGAAGAAAATGCCGCTCTCCGATATGTTGGGCTGACGTAGGTGATAGACCTTTGTTGGGACCAGAACTTGTGCAAGAAACAATTGAGAAGGTGAAATTGATCCAACAGCGTCTGAAAACTGCACAGAGTTGGCAGAAGAGCTATGTTGATGTCCGAATAAGAGATAAGGAATATGAAGTTGGGGACCATGTGTTCATAAAGGTGACCCCAATGAAGGGTCAAACTCGGTTTGGTGTTAAGAGCAAATTGGCGCCAAGATATGTTAGACCATATGAAATCCTTGAAATGATCAATTCAGTAACTTATCGGGTAGCCTTATCTCCGATAATGGAGCATATGCACAATGTATTTCTTGTATCAATGCTTCGACAGTATTTGAGAGATCCGCTCCATGTCATTGAACCAACACATGTGCTCTTGAAGGAGGACTACAGCTATGAGGAAAGACCTATCTAGATTGTGAACCACATGATCAAAAGATTGAGGAACAAAGAAATACTGTTGGTAAAAGTTGATTGGCAAAACCACGGAGGAACTTATGCAACTTGGGAAATAGAAGAAGACATGATGAAGAGATATCCGGACTTGTTTCCATTGGACCCAATGTTGTTCCAGGATGAAGGTAATTTGAGTTTGGAGGACCAAACTCTTTTAAGGGGGGAAGACTGTAACAACCCCAATCTAAGATTAATGCTAATTCATGTTTAAGTAGGCCAAATAAGTAATTAAGAAGAAACCATGAGTTAAATTACATGCGCATTGCATTACTTTTGTGTCTCTATCTGTTCAGTGTAGAAAGATATGTTCTTGCTTGAACTTCGGTTTGCGAATTGGAGGCCTTATCGATGTCCGAATCGGAAATTGACTTGATTTATGTGCTAATTAGGATTTATAGAATTTTATGGTAGGTTTAATTAAAATTCGGTTTGGAACGATTAAATTAGATTATATTAATGCCATTTGATTAATTTTGATTAATTACTACCTATAAGGCCATTTTGACCCCACTAATTCTGTTTGACACTCCACTTCTCCTCACCATTAAGCCCCAAACGAGAGAGAGAGGTAGAGGGAGAAGCTTGGGTTCAATTCTAAGGGTTTAGAAGAGAATTTCTAGGAAGGATCAAGAGTTGGAAGGTTTTGGTGGTTGATTGTTGGATTGGGCTAAGATTAAGGGAATTATGGACTCTAGGTAAGGGATCAAGCTTTTAGTTGTATAATTGAATTTTATTCTTCTAAGATTCAAGTGAAATGCTGAACTCATGCAAGAATTGGGTTAGAACTAAGCAATTGTTAGTCATTCCATGCATTCATGCATGTTTCATAGCATTTTGAAGATTGATTTGCAAAATGTGAAGATGAGTACTTGAGAAAGATCATAGAGGAATTTGATTGAAAGCTGAGGCCGGGATTTGTGTTTGAGAATAATGTGTTGAAATTTCAGAATAGACTTTGTGTGCCAGATTCCTCTGATTTGAGAAAGCGTGTTATGACCGAAACTCACAGCAGCAAGTTTGCCATGCACCCGAGGAGCACGGAAATGTATCACAATTTGAAACAGAATTTTTGGTGGCCTGGAATGAAAAAGAGTATTGCAAATTTTATGGCTAGATGTCTACATTGCCAACAGCTTAAAGATGAACATCAACGACCCGCTGGGTTGCTACAACCACTCCCAATACCGGAATGGAAATGGAAGCACATAACCATGGATTTCATAGTGGGATTGCCTCGCTCTTCCCCGAGGTATGGACTCTATTTGGGTCATTGCAGACCGTTTAACTAAGTCTACCCATTTTCTGTCTATCAAAACTATTTATAATGCAGACAAGCTAGCTAACATGTATGTGAATGAAATTGTGAGATTACATGGAGTGCCAGTATCTATTGTATCTGACAGGGA
>NW_021024849.1:1413315-1441332 GCF_004153795.1 Camellia sinensis
CTTTGATTTATCTTGCATATTTATGACATCTAATTAGTTTATGCACTTGTTATTCGCAGATCACCTGGCAGCCTTGGATAGCCATGCCAGGGAATCCTCGATTTCTGTTTGTTGGGGCATGGGGTACCTCGCGATACAGGGTTTTGCTTGAGGGACCGATTGGTAGAGCCTGGTTCTTCGGAGAGCACTTCATGTGCCAGACGATGGGCAACTCCGATCAAGATGTCCCCTCACTGCCTCCACCGAAGATGCAGTCCGTAGGGGGTTTTAGTTCATAACACATAATTCTTTTTAGTAACATAGCACACCTCTCAATTTGAACACGCAGTTCATAACACAGTATTCGGTTTATTGTCATAACATAGCACACCGCTCAATCTGAACACGCAGTTCATAACACGATATACTTTTCCATAACATAGCACACTGCTCAATCTGAACACCCAGTTCATAACACAGTATTCGGTTTATTGTCATAACATAGCACACCACTCAATCTGAACATGCAGTTCATAACACAATATACTTTTTCATAACATAGCACACCGCTCAATCTGAACACGTAGTTCATAACACAGTATTCGATTTATTGTCATAACATAGCACACCGCTCAATCTGAACACGTAGTTCATAACACGATATACTTTTTCATAACATACCACACTGCTCAATCTGAACACGTAGTTCATAACACAATATTCGGTTTATTGTCATAACATAGCACACCGTTCAATCTGAACACACAGTTCATAACACGATATACTTTTTCATAACATAGCACACTGCTCAATCTGAACACGCAGTTCATAACACGATATACTATTTCATAACATAGCACACTGCTCAATCTGAACACGCAGTTCATAACACAGTATTCGGTTTATTGTCATAACATGAACACGCAGTTCATAACACGATATACTATTTCATAACATAGCACACTGCTCAATCTGAACACGCAGTTCATAACACAGTATTCGGTTTATTGTCATAACATAGCACACCGCTCAATCTGAACACGCAGTTCATAACACGATATACTTTTTCATAACATAGCACACTGCTCAGTCTGAACACACAGTTCATAACACAGTATTCTTTTTCATAACATAGCACACTGCTCAATCTGAACACATAGTTCATAGCACAGTACACTTTTTCATAACATAGCACACTGCTCAATCTGAACACGCAGTTCATAACACAGTATTCTTTTTCATAACATAGCACACTGTTCAATCTGAGCACACAGTTCATAACACAGTATTCTTTTTCATAACATAGCACACTGCTCAATCTGAACACACTGTTCATAACACGGCGTTCGGTTCATTTTGCATGCAACTCATAGTTTTCATTCTGAACACACAGCTCATACTTTTCATTTTGAACACACAGCTCATACTTTTCATTCTGAACACATAGCTCATACTTTTCACATTGAACACGCAGCTCGTAGTTTTCGTTTTGAACACACAGCTTATACTTTTCACTTTGAACATGCAGCTCGTACTTTTCATTCTGAAACTGAATACCTCTGTTCATTCTGAATGTAGGTATCTTCCCGTTTCACACGGGGTTACGGATCAATCATTGCGAGGGAGTGGTATATGGAGCTCCCAGATACTGTCCGACATATTGTGGATAAGGCAGGGTTTGGCCCATTCTGTGTGGGATTGTCACGTCATCCAGCGAGTAGGACCCTCCTGGGCACACTTGTAGAGAGATGGTGGGACACCACTAACTCTTTCCATTTTTCAGCCACCGGGGACATGACGATGACCCCATATGACTTCTCTATACTGACGGGCCTTGACGTGGCAGGCCGGCCGATCCCATACGATGAAGATATGGGCGAGTGGGAGGCCACTTGGATTTATCTGCTCGGAGCCCATCCGCCGATCAACAGATCATCAGGCAGGGTCAGGTACACCTGGTTCGCCGAGCAGTACCGGAGGTCTATGCCTGAGACCTTTGAGGCTGTATAGCAGTATACCTGGGGATTTTTGATGTTCCTCCTTGGGACCACACTGTTCTCCAACAGGGGGAACACAGTTGGGCTATATCTTCTCAATGCTCTGGTGGACCTATCACAGGTCCGACACTTTGATTGGGGTGGCGCTGCCCTCGCTACCCTTTACTGCTACATGAGGGCGACCTCCCGCGAGCGGGGGACCATAGTTGGAGGCTACTGGCGAGCATGGGAGGTACATTCTGCCCTATTGATTTACATTTCTGCTTTTCATTGTCTGTACACTACACACTTCACACATTGCACATATTACATTCTGTACTCTGCATTCCACACTCAGCATTCTGCATTTTCTATACATTCTGTATTCTGACAGCCACTGCCTTGCCTTTCACAGCTGTGGGTTTACACATACTTCCCGACACTGGCCCCTAAGCTCGTGGTCGAGGCACCTCTTGAGATCCCTTATTCACATAGATTTGAGAGTCGGTGCCGGCCCAGGCCCCGAGAGACTCTACCCTATCTCCGGCAATTCTTCGACACTGTACGGGCGACAGAGGTAATTCAAAACCCTCAGTTCTTCATGCTCTCAGCTTTGATTCATCTTGCATACTTATGACATCTAATTAGTTTATGCACTTGCTATCCGCAGATCACTTGGCAGCCTTAGCTTGACATGCCAGGGTATGCTCGGTTCCAGTTCGCTGGGGCATAGGGCGCCTCCCGATACAGGATTCTGCTTGAGGGACCAGTCAGTAGGGCCTAGTTTCTCGAAGATCGCTTCATGCGCTAGATGATGGGAAACCCCGAACAGGAGATCCCCTCAGCGCCTCCACTGGACATGCGGTCCACGGAGAAGCTCACTCCCCGGGAGGTCAAGGACCTTATGTTGGGTGTTGACGTAGTTCTTTTCCTAGAGGAGGGGGATTATGCGACATATCGCCATACATACCTGATGCCTCCACTGACAGGTGTCCGTACCCCCAGGAGGGGAGCTGTTAACATGCCTTCCTCGAGTCACGCCCGAGCTGGAGACATTCATTCGACCAGCGGGGCCGGCACATTGAGGGGCGGGTCTAGAGGGATGCCCTCGACTTAGCAGTGTATCGGGTGGCCAGATCTTCCGGCCGAGCTGACAGGTTAGCAGTATGGGACACCATACCAGATTCCGCTAAAGCCTCCGTTGGCGGATCATCGATATGTCAGTGATCCTAACTCACCACTGGTATGCTCCACGATTTTTCATTTATCATTCAGATATTTAGACATTCATTCATTCACTGATGACTTAAACTTATGTCTGCAGCCTCCCAGAGAGTATACTGATGGGTTGCTCGGGGTGGTGGCCTCACTCGAGGGCATAGTCTTGCGGAGGGAGACACTGCTGCACTTTTACAGTATCCCGGTATTTTCCAGTCTCCTTGCATTTATCATACATCTGATGACATACTGAAACTGAACACTTCACCATACTGATTCACTGCATGTGTAAAGCACATCTAACACACCACATTCACATACTATATCTGCATGCACTCACTCCATGCATCATTCTTGCATGTAATATACATAATCTGGCTGATGTACTCAAACTGTCTTTTCAGGTCGCACATGTACAACATGCGCCATCACGGCCTTCTCGAGCAGCTGTGAGAGGGAACCCGACTCTCGGCCGAGGGAGGCGTAGAGCACCTATCAGTCATGATAAGGAGTCCAGCGAGGAGGAAGAGTCAGTGCATCCTCAGTCAGAGACATTTGCAGGCAGAGATGAGGACTCTGGTTCCGGTTCTGAGGACAGAGGCGACACCGAGAAGGCTTCCGAGGATGGCGGCTCTGAGTCAGACGGAGATGCCGACGATGGTGGCGCGGAGGCTACTCAGTCGAAGAGGGCGAAGAGAGCCTCTTGGTCTTGAGCTTGATAACACTGATATAGATGTTCCTGCTTTATTTTTCTTTCTACATGCAGTTGTAGCACATTGTACAGCTTTAGGCAGTTTTATTTTCTTCAAAACTTGTACCCTATTATAAAATGTTGTAAAAAGAGAACATGATGGAATGAAAACAGCTTTTTGTTCAAAAAGTGTTGTATTTGTATTCTGAGCATCTCATCGCATCGCATCATTTTGCACAAAAATGGGATTGAATGAAAATTGGACATCGTGTATTGCCAAGTTAGGTAGTGAACCGACGTAACAAACTAAACAACTCAACTAAAAAACAATTCATTAAACGAATTGACAACTCGATAAACAAATAAGCAACAACTCGATAACCAAATGAGCAACAACTCGATAAACAAATGAGCAACAGCTCGATAAGCAAATGAGCAACAACTCGATAAGTAAATGCATTTTAGACAAACAAGGCGACGAAACACATCCGAAACAAAGGTAAACTCGAACCTTCAGCACTCTCAGCACACAGGGAAGTTAGAGATTCTCTTCTGGAGACAAGGAAAAGGCTGCAGACCATTTTTTGCTCATGGCCGACCACTAAAAGGGCTGGCCGACCAGTTTTTTGTTCTGCAAACCAAGAAGGTAGCTAGCCGACCAGAAAAATTGGTTGGCCGACTAGAAAAAGTGGTCGGCCGAACAGTTTTCCTGGGGACCTCCAGTTTTCTGACACTTGTCTTCCAAACAGTGCCTTATCCTCCATAAAGGTTCCAACTTCGTGGTTCCCTCATTCTAACTCAGTTTTGCACCAATATGGAGGCATTTCTTGTCCAAAATCTCACAAATTGGATAGCTACCTTGGATGGCTCGGAAAGGGTGAATTTCTGGGGCTTCGGCATAAATGCACTATTTACGCTGAGTCGCACCCCGCTGCGTCTTCCGTTCCTTCATGCCGCGGCAAGGTTTTGGAATCCGATTAAGAAATATGTCCTACTTTCGAAGACTTCCAAGCTTTGATGGAATCCGAACGCGAGGAAGAGATTTTGCCACAATTCCGCTTTGGCCACATCCAAGCCTTAGGACGGATATGCGGTCTCACTATGCATGACGCTCGATCTTTGATCGTCGATAGAGCATTGGACATCCCCAACTTGGTTCATCGGTTTTCTGATCCCGGTGACCGCGGCGACCATCATTGGCAGGGTTTTCGGCGACATGCGCTTTGCTTGTGCATGCTATCTCATTTCTTGCTTGCCTCAGGCTCCGGAGGATCTAACATCCGGTTGATCAAGGTTGCCCAAGGCTTAAGAGAGGGCAAGAGCTGCATTGCCATGTCATTAGCTGAGACACTGATGGGTTTGGATGCTTTTCATCGCCGAGAGACGACTAGACTCGCGGGGAGTCCACTACTGCTGCAGGTAACGTTTCCCACCCTATCTCACATATATTTCTCACATCACTCGGCCCTCAGGCTCGATTTTTCTCTCAAAACCCTTTTTCTTACTTTTTCTCTCAACGTACACCTCTCTATTCTTTAATCTCTCATTTTTCATCCCTTCCCAGATATGGTTGATGGATAAGTTGAAGGTTGTGGACTCATGCCCAACATATTCAGCTCGCGGCTATTTCTTCTGGCGACGTTTAGTCGATGCCCTTGATGAGGGATGGTGGTACAAATGGATGTGCAGTCTATCCACTATCAGTATTGTTTGGCGTTGCCCCTGGCTCAATCTGCCGGCAATAAGTTATAGCATGTCTCGCTAGCCCGGGATTCAGTTGATTGGCCTGACACACTGCGTGTTCTATTTTCCATTCCGATTCCGGCGCCAGTTCGGACATGATCAGACTTGTCCGAAAGAAGGGATAGAGTACCCTACTGTATTTCCAATCCGAGGCACACAGCTTGCTCGGTATACCACAGCCTAGAGGACGAGAGAGCTTCTGGCCTCCGCTCTCACTTTCAGTTGCACCCTCTTTGATGAGTGTATAGCTTGGCTCGATGAGGGGGCGCAGGTTGGGCCTACTTTGGCATTAGAGGCTTCGACCAGCTCTGGGAGGGGGCGCAGGAACACCTGACTATGCCCCTAGTTTATTTGCTTTTATCAATACTTTCAAGTTTTCTTTATGAATATAATAAAAAGTAACTTCAATTTGTATTCAAGAGTAGGAGAACTCTGTACTGAAACCAATGTAATTGAAGGTTGTGGGTACTGAAAATTTTTCATTTAGTCCAAAAAATGGTCTAAGTCGTAAAAAGATTAATTTGAGCAAAATCAACTTTTATTAAAAACTTTTCAAAACCATTTTCGATATGGATCAAAACTGGACACACCCGAGATCTATCACTGAGATGCACAACCTCGGATCCCAGCAACTGGAAAGTTGCCCCTAGTTTGAATAGCATTGCACATGGAGATCACAACCGAGCTCTTCAATGCAGAATAGACAAAGATGACCCAGATGATCACATGGACAAAGTTGATCGGGGAAGTGTTTATGGCTGGACTTCAGAAAGAAGTTGCCTACGTATCCCAAAGATGGGAATCAAGCCTTACGTAGTTCGGCTTGGGTTCACTCGTGTATTAACACTCTTCTTTTGCGCTCTAACTTTTGCCAAGGCCGCCCTTTCCGGGTTTTCAACCTTGCGAGCTCAGTTTTTATAATTTCAAATTTTTCATGCTCTAACTTTTGCCTTGGTTGCCCTTTCGGGTTTTCAGTCTAGTGAGCCACTCATGGAAAGTATTTCTTCAACTTGTCCATGTTGATCGGCTGGGAGAACTCTAGGCCATCTAGGTCCATCAGAACGACAGCTCCACCCAACCAGATAGACTTGATGATGTAGGGACCAGTCCAATTGGGTTTGAACTTGCCCTTAGGGTCGTGGATGGGAGCTCGGTTGTCTTTGAGCACTAGATCCCCTTCCTTCAAATTCCTGGACTTAACCTTCTTGTTAAAAGCCCTAGCAATTCTTCGTTGATAACCCTGAACATGATATAGTGCTTTCAGCCTTCTTTCATCAAAGAGCATGAGTTCTTCAAACCTGCTTTGCTGCCAATCTGCGTCAGCTATCTGACACTCAGCCAATACCCGTAATGACGGAACCTCAACTTCGATAGGTAGAACAGCCTCCATCTCATAGACCAAGGAATACGGAGTTGCTCTAGTAGAAGTTCGAATTGATGTCCGGTAGCCCCAAAGAGCAAATGGCAACTTATCTGGCCAATCCTTGTAGGTTTCCACTATCTTCTGCAAAATGTGCTTGATGTTCTTGTTGGCGGCCCCAATAGCTCCGTTGGTTTGCGGCCGATATGTCGATGACTTATGAAACGCCACGTTGTACTTCTCCAACAAGTTGACCACCTCACTCTTAAAGTGGGAACTATTATCCGAAATAATCTCGTTCGGGACCCCGTAGCGACAGATAATGTTGTTCCTGGTGAACTTTGCAACATGCGATGCCTTCAACACCGCATAAGATTGGGCCTTAACCCACTTCGTAAAGTAGTCTATCGCTACTAAAATGTACTCATGCCCGTTGGACCCCTTCGGAATAACAGCCCCAATTATATCAATCCTCCAGACTGAAAAAGGCCATGGCGAAGTCATGTTGTACAGCTTCGACGGCGTAATGTTCATGCGATTTGCATAGATCTGACACTGGTGGCATCACCGAACAAAGTCAATACAATCATCCTCTATGGTGGACCAGTAATAACCCTGCCTAAGGATATTCCAGGCTAGCATTACCCCGTTCATGTGCACTTCGCACTCTCCTCCATGGATGGCCTCCATCAAGCGCTTGGATTCTTCAGCATCAACACACACTTTATGCATCCCGAGATGACCCCTCTTGTACAGTTTACCCCCGCGGACGATGAATAGAGCAGCCATTCTTCGAATTGCCCTCTTATCTTTGGCATTTGCCCCTAATGGATACGCTTCCTTTTCCAAGAAGTTCCAGATGCCGTAATACCAAGGATTCTCATCTTGTACCTCATCTATGGCAACAATCAGTTCGTAGGCTGGCACAAATTTCTGTTCAATGATGATCGAACGCATCCGAACCCCAAAATGAATGTCTACCATAGAAGATAGAGTTGCTAATGAATCAGCGAACCTGTTGTTCTCTCTTAATAAATGAGCGAAATTCAATTTCTCAAACCGAGGAATCAGCACGTCCAAGGTCTGGTGATAGATTCTTATCTTTTCTTCTTTAACTTTCCAATCTCCTTTAGCTTGAGATACAACAAGGTTCGAGTTCCCGATGACATCCAACCGTTTTGCCCCTAGTTCTAGAGCAGCTTCTAGTCCAGCAATACATACCTCATACTTTGCCTCATTGTTCGATACTTTGAACTGGAGTTTGAATGCTAGCAGTATGCGGGAATTGTCGGGTGCTATCAGCAACACCCCTATCCCATACCCGTATTGGTTTGACACTCCGTCAAAGTACATTGTCTAGATCTCTTCTTCGATATGCAGAATGGCCTCGTCTAGGAACAGATACTCAACTGCTTCATCCTCTTCAACTGGGTGATCGTCTAGGAACTTCGCTACCGCTCTCCTTTTCACTGACTTGCGCTTCACGTACTTCAGATTGAATTCGGAAAGCAGAAGCAACCAACGAGCTAGCCTACCCGTAAATGCCGGTTTCTCGAAGAGATATTTGATGGGATCTAATCTCGAAACCAATATTACGGAGTGAGCTAACAGGTAGTGCCGCAGCTTCCTAGTAGCCCATACCAAGGCTAGACAAGCCTTCTCCAGCGGAGTGTAGCGGGTCTCGTAATCCAGCATTTTCTTGCTCGGGTAGTAGATAGCTCTCTCCACTTTGTCCTCAGACTCCTATGCGAGCATGCAACCCATTGTAGTTTTAGTCACTAAAAGATATAGAATCAATGATTTCCCCGGCTCAGGCGGTGACAACACATGTGGGTTCTGTAGATATTGTTTGATCTGCTCGAAAGCTACTTGGCATCGGTCGTCCCATTGGAACTTCTTTTCTTTCTTTAGGAGACCAAAGAGTGGTTCACAAGTCAAGGTTAATTTTGTGATAAACCGTCTTATGAATTGCATTTTACCCAGAAAGCCTCGCACCTCCTTTTCAATCCTCGGTGGTGGCATTTCTAAGATGGCCTTGATTTTGAAAGGGGCGACTTCGATGCCCCTTTGTGTGATTAAAAACCCCAACATTTTCCCTGCTGTAACACCAAATGTACACTTTTGAGGATTCAGCCGCAACCGATACTCTCTGATCCGTTGGAAGAATTTCTGCAAGGCGGTGTAGTGGCCCTCTCTTTCTTTGGACTTGACAATCATGTCGTCCGTGTACACCTCAACCTCTTTATGGATCATGTCGTGCAATATTGTAGTTGCAGCCCGTTGATACGTAGCTCCAGCGTTCTTCAGCCCAAATGGCATCACCCTATAACAATAGGTTCCCCACGGGGTGGTGAAAGCAGTCTTCTCCCGGTCATCGGGTGCCATCAAAATCTGATTGTAGTTTGAAAACCCATCCATGAACGAGAACAACGCATGCCCAGCAGTGAAATCCACTAATTCATCGATATGCAGCAGAGGAAAGTTGTTCTTTGGACTGGCTTTGTTCAAATCCCTGAAGTCCACACATGCTCGAATTTTTCTGTCCTTCTTTGGCACTGGAACGATATTGGCCAACCAAGTTGGGTATTCAGATACCAGCAGGAACCCTGCGTCAATCTGCTTGGTGACCTCTTCTTTGATCTTGAGAGCCTAGTCGGGGCGGATCCTTCAGAGTTTCTTCTTAACAGGTCGGGCCTCTGGGTCAAGAGGGATCCGATGCTGTACAATCCTAGTTAACTAATTAAGCTATTTCAAAACCAATAAGCAGCCAAACACATTAACTACTTAAGTACAAAACCAAAGCGTAAACTAGCTAAGCAAATTAGCTAAATAAAGCAGTAAAACAAGGTCCTCAGAAGGGAAAGAATGCATGCATGCTCGGTCGCCTCGTTCAGAAATCCAACGCGCCCCAACTTGCCTCTGTTTTCAATTGTTCTCAGAACTTTGCACCAAGCTCCACAAAGCTTCAAATCCACCATGGGAACCTGTGGGAGGGCTGCCAACCAGTTGTTGAGGAAGGAGACCACCTGCCGACCACTTTTTGTTGCTGAAAACCAGAAAAAGTGGTCGGCCAGCTAGTATTACTGGTCGACCGACCAATTGTTGCTGCCAGACTCCACTTTGCTGCAACAGAGAGCAAGAAAGGGCATGGCAATGTATTTGCAAGATATGTGTGCACGACCACCCTCCCTATCAGTTCATAAGCTCAAGGGAGTGTGGTTCTCGACCCTCGAGCCACCAATCGCGCATCTCGATGCATGATGGTCGAGAAGTCAAATTGCACAATTCAATATGAAATGAATGCACAAATAAACACATAATGCCTAAAACTCTATCATGTATGATCAAGAGCATCGGCGACCGAGAATTGAGACACGTTTCATCACTTCATGTATGAAACGTCCCTCGTTCCTCATGTTTGGACTAACACCTATTCCAAACAAATGCAAACAACTCAAGCATGCAAACATGCAATGCAACTTAAGTATGCAAACATGCAATGTAAGACATGCAAAACACAATGCAACTACATACACAATGCAAAGTGACATGATCAACTTAACAAAGCTAATGACATGCAAACAATGCTAATGCATGCATAGACAATGCAAAGTGACAAAATGGCATACACAATGCAAACATCAACAACATAGCACACACAATTCAATATAAGATGGCATACTCAATGCAATGAGCAATATGACATACTCAATGCAATGTGACATAAGCATACGCAATGCAACTAACATGAAAATCAACATGCTCAATGGACTTAAACCAAAATGGACAGACCTCAGTCATGCCCAAATCAATGGCCATAATGATGAAACTAAGGCACAAAAGCATACACAAGCATGCACATACAATGGCCCTTTGACTAGGCATAAGAGCATAACTCTCAAGAGTGCTCAATGAGTGACAAATGTGGAAGTGTAACAACACTAAATGCACTGAAATTAGGTAAGAAATGATGCCAAATCATTCAATCAACGCAAGCAAAGCATGCAAGGGTCCTTAAAGCATGAAGCTAGTAAAGAGGACTACGAAGGGGGCATGCAATACATGGCACAAATGTATGAAACAAACATGGACAGAGCTTAAATAGGTCTTAACAAAGACCAAAACATGTTGAGATGAGGGCTCGAAGGCCTAGGCATGCAAGCATACAAGCTAAGCCACAAACAAGGCAACAATGCACAACACTCAAAGTCACTTAAAGAGTGAATAAAGTGGGAACATGGCAGTCCTATGTGCTCTAAAATATCATGATAAATGATGCCAAATCATGTACATGATGCAAATGAAGCATGTTATGGTGCCCAAAGCTCAAAGCTAGCGTAGGCACTTGCACTATAGCTATGCAAAACATGAAGCATATGGAAAATACAACCCAAAATAATCCTAGAGCATGCCAAAATGAGTCTAAAACATGCATGGAAGAAAGCCAAAACAAGCTAGCATGAAGGGCATAAGGCATGATGCATACAAGGCCAAAAGGGAGGATTACACTACATCTACCAAGACCAAGCATGAGATGGCTTAACCAACAAAAATTAGAGTTATATTATGGCAAAATAACCCCAAAAACACACTGAAATGATTGCTCGCAAGCTTAGGCATAAAGGCACACACAATGTCTCATGTTTAAGGCATAAAGGACAAACTCTTCAAAGCATTGAAAGAGTGAAAGATGTGAATGCATGATCATGAAACATGCACTTAAATCACATAAAAAATGATGCCAAATCATTCAAATAGCCCAAGTAATGCATGCTAGTGGACTCAATACACAAGGCTAGTGAGCTAAAGTGCACTATAGCTATACAAAGCATAGCATGCATGACCAAGACAACACAAATCGGAGCTAGAGCATGCTAAAACATGAACAAAAACTTCTTAGAGTTAAGCCAAAATCATGCTAGAATGACATGTTAGCGCATGATACACATTAGGCTAGTTCATGGAATTGCACTACAAGTGCATGGAGCATGCAAAGGCCAACCAAACCAAACCTTAACAGAGGTATGACATGGCAAAACAACACCAAGAACATGCTGAGATAGACTCAAAACAAGCTAGAATGACATGCTACTTCATGAAGCATACAAGACTAGTTTGCAAAATTTACACTACAAGTGTACAAGGCATGCATGAGGTGACAAAACCAAACCAAAATAATGGTATGACATGCTGAAATAACCCCAAATACATGCTAAGATATGGCCAACATAAGCTTAATAAACATGCTCAAACATGAGGCATATGAAGCAAGTATTCAAAACACAAGGAGAGGATGACCCTCTCCTATTTGGGACCTTAAAACACCTTTTCCACCACTGAAAATAAATCCACTATTTTCAGTGGTGAGAAGGCCAAAACAAGGTGATCCTAATAGCTTAAAAAGAAGGTTCAAAACAAGGCCTAACAAGGCATAAGAGGGGGTGGACCACCCCCAACACAAAAGTGACCTTAAACAAACATGTTAAGGATTGAAAAATAGAACTTTTTGCAGTAGAAAGTTAAGCTTAAAATAGCATGCAAGTAGGGCTAAAAGCTTAAGCAAAAATGGCGGTTTAAAAGGTTAGAAGCTCACCCTTGAAGACCACCTTCAAAGCTACAACTCCAGCAGCTTCTTTGAGCTCAAACCAATCCAAGAACTCCAAAACCAACCTCAAAGGACCTTAGCTCAAAGAGTATGGTGTTTGAGTGTGTGTTTGTGTGTTAAAGTGTGAAGAATATGCACTTTTGAACACAAAAATGAAGAACAAGAGCAAGATAGATGCAAAGGTGTATATATAACTCTCAAGCACAATTTTTTGAACCTAGAGGAGGAGGGGGGAGGTTCTCTCTTATAGAGAACCAAAACCCAAGCTTGTTAAGCAAGCTTGAGGCCTAAAGCCATCCCTCCATACACGTGTATGGAGGATGGTTCTGGTGCCTTCCAGCTGTTACAGCTGGCCTTAAAATATCTCCAAAAAGGTGATGAAAAGCTGCCGACCACTTGAAGTGGTTGACCAGCTACTTCTACTGGTTGGCCGACCAGTGGAAGTGGTCTCCCAAGAATAAAAGTGGTCAGCCATAGGTGGGAGTGGTCTACACACTGAAAGCAAGGTGGTGGTGTGGTGGCCAACCAGAAAAGATGGTCCAAAGACCAAGAAAACCAGTTAGCTGACTAGAAAACTGGCTGGCAGGAAGAAAAGTGGTCTCCAAGGGGAAAAACTGGTCTCCCACCCTTGTACCACCTTCCAAACAAGGAAAACAAGGTTTGTACCAAAAATAAACCAAAAAGGATGTAAGACAAGAGATCGGGAGGCAAGGCGCGCAACCGGGAGCCTCAAAAACTGGTCTACGGGCATCAAAAGTGGTGTACGACCACAAAAGTAGTCTCCTGGACCCCAGTGTCCCTCTAGGTAGAGGCAACAAGGCATGGCTCAAAAACCAAGCCAAACGGAGAACGTTAAGCGGTCCTGAGACAAAGCGCGTGGCTGAAGGCTCCGAAAATCGAAAACTAGTCTCCAAACAGGAAAAGTGGTCTACGACCGCAAAAAGTAGTCTACAACCACAAAAGGATGGTCTTCAAGATCTCCCCCTCCCTCCAGGGAAGAGAAAACAAGGTTCGGTCCACAAACCGAGCCAAAGGAGAAAAAGTTCAGAGGCCCGGAGGCAATGCTCTCAGCCAAAAACTCCAAAAAACTCGAAACAAGCTCAAACATGCATAATCATCGAGCGCTCAATCGATGACGTCTGAGTCTTAAGGTCGGTCAAAAATGGGGTGTCTACAGGGCTTTGGCCTTCCTAGCCCTTTCAAGATCTTTGATCTTTTCCTGCTCAAACTGTTTTAGTGCAGCCTGCTATTCCGTATCTTCTGTACTCAAACTGCCCGGATCCCAAGCAAAATTCTTAACACCGGTGCTCTCCGGTCATCTCTCCTGATTCTCGACCGTTCCGGCCACTGTTGATGTCCCCGTTTCTGATGGCCCCTGTTCTGGCTGAGGCTGCTCAACAACATCTGGCTCGTCGCTGAGCCACCCAGTATTTTCTACCGATCCATCCAGATCAAACCAGTTGACAGTCACGTCCCCCAGATCATGTTCATTGAAGAATTACAGATCGGCGATATCCTCTTCCAGCTCCGCTAGGTCATCTAACCCCTGACTAGGTCCATCCTCCCGAACCACGCTGATCTCTGCCCCAACTAGCAATTCTACCCTTGGCTTAGCCTGGCCTGTTGATGTGATATAACCACTCGGGTTGTACGCAAAGCCCCCAAGCCCCTCAGGCTCTGAATCAACATTCACATCTGCTTCTAAAGTCGACCCAATTCTATCTTCGATAGTCACCACCACCGGTTCAGGTTGGGTTTGGGAGGTGCCCAACATGCAAAAGTCTGTGCTGTCTGGGATGAACACCTCAGGCTTGGGTAAGTGGAAGGGTGTGATGTATATGCTCGGGTCATATGGAATGGCCGAGGTGTGGATCAGGTTAATTTGTTTGGGTGGTGGAGCTTGGTTATGTGGTGGGAGTGGGTTGGTGGTGACATTCGGCTTTTGTGGTGGCGCAATCACCTTGTTGTCAATAAGATCCTGGATCTCATGACGCAGTCTATAGCACTGGTCGGTGTCGTGACCATGCTGTTGGTGAAAGGCACAGTATTTGGCCGGGTTATGGGTTGGTGAGAGGTTATTTAGTAATGGTCGCGGCTCCAAGGGCTTCAGATGCCCCTTCTTGATTAAAACCCCCAGAGCTTTGGACAGAGACATGTATAGTGGAGTAAAGGTTCTCTGGCCTCAGGTTGGATATCTGGCTGTTTGTAAGCTACTTCCAGATGCACCGATGAAGGGGGTAGTTGTAAGTGTTTTTGGAGTGGTGGTGGTGACCATGCCCATATCTGAAGTTCTGGCAGCTGCAGCATTACTCGTGCCTGCATTTGTACTTCAGGAAAATGCCCTTTTGGGCTGCTCTCTCTCGTGGTCAATCAGGCCCTGCTTCATGGCGTCCTCAATCTGTACCCCAATCTCGTGTAAATCCGCAAAGGTGGGAAGGGGTAAGACGATCATCTTTTGCATCAGCTTCGGTTAGAGGTTGCGCACAACCATCCGTATCTGATCTTTGTCGACCGGCCTGATGGCCATCATAGAAGCTTTGGCCCTCCAACGGGTTACAAACTCAGAGAAGCTCTCCTTCGGTTCCTGTCTGGTTGTCTCAAGATCACGAGTTGTGACCTCGATTTATGTGTTGTAGGAGTATTGAGCTACAAAGGCCTTAGCCATCTCCTCCCAGCTTCTCTTGACAGAGTCCTCTAGCTTTGCGTACCAAATAGCCGCAACACCCGACAGTGTCCAGCCGAAGAGTGATAGTTTCTGGAGTCTCGTCAAGCCCATCGGGTGCAAAATATCTGAGAACAGCCTCAGATGAACCATGGGGTCACTCGAACCGTCAAAACGGTCTATGTGGGGCATCTTAAATCGGTCCGGCAAAGTCACCGCTGAATCGGTGTATCCATCCTCTATGTTTGGAATGGAATTCACACCTTGAGCCCTCTTGAATAGCTTTTCAAGCTTACTCATCTTCAGAGTGGTTGGGTCCATCTCAGATTCAAACGGTGTATCTGTTGAGAAGGCCAGTGTCTTTGAAATTTGTGGTAAAACTGGTGGCGGGACTGGCCCGGTTGGAATGTCCGTGTTCTCCTGGACGTGAGCTGTTTCCCCGGATATTGGAACCCTTGGTGGGGGTGGAGGTGGATACGAAGCAGATGCTCCGGCTTGTTGTTGTTGCGGTTGCAGTTGCTGTTGTTATTGAAGTCTGGCAATCAACTCTGCTTGTTGAGCCACAATTTCTGCTTGACGAGTGGCAGCCTCTACCTGGTGGGCAACATCTCGCTGCATGGCTTGCATAGTCTCTTGGAGCTGATGCATCATGTCCTCCATACTTGCCATAAGGTGCTGATTTAACTGAACAACAAATGTATCTCTCTCTGAGGTAGAAGCGAAAACCTCGGCCCGACTACTCACTGGTGAGGTAGATAATGACCGCTGATCTGGTAACTGCTGTACTGATGAACTACGCCTAACTGACCTCCGTCTAGTAACTGGGGGTAATGAAAGGAACACTGGTTGTCCGTCTATCAGATCCTCAGATCGATGAAGTCTTCAACCTCTGGTCTAGAGTGCTTGGGGAATATCTGTCTAGTTGGAAGCAATGATACTAAACTACCTTGCAAAAAGATAAATAAAAGCATAATAAGGAAACAAACAACCAGAAAAAAACGAATAGCATTTCAGCTTAAATTAAGACAACACACAGTTGACAATCACAAGCTGAAAGAACCGTTCTCAAACACTGATTATTGTTCCCAAATCACTGCCCCAGATCTGATACCCTCAGGTAAAACTGATTCTTCAAATACTGATGCCCGCAGGCCTGATACCCGGACTTGCAAATTGATATATGCATTCTTGTAAAGACACACTCTAAAAGCACATAGCAAGCAAGTGAGAGCCAAACTCCCCTATGGAGGGGTAGGGTTTCCCTGTCCTATCTTGTCAGGAGCTAGGGTTTTACTATGCACACAGCGGTTTCAAACAACCTACAATCGGGTAAGCAACCTGTCCTAGTTTAGAATGGTCACTATGAATTCCGATATGCACTAGGTCGAATGGTCAAAAAGGGTGCCTTGGTGAAAACTGATGTTTGTGTTCCCGTCGTGGCAGAGCCCACAACCGGTCAGCCTTATGGCACGCTTTTCTAAGCAAGCCTCCGGCAAACCGTTCAGGAATAGCATGCGGCAAACACGGTGTCCTAGGTGCACCAATGCAAATGCAACGCAAAGAGACACATAAGTGTACATAAAACAACATATCATGAGTTCGAGTCAAGTTCCCTAAATCTCCAGCAGAGTCGCCAGAAACTGTAGACTGCCCGAACTCTGCTCCGCGCGCGAGGGCGCGAATTGTAGTTCTAGCTACTATAGTTCGAACTCCTGTCACGGTTCTAAATCTAATCTCACAAAGTGCAATGTAAGACTGATAAATCACCACAAAGTCAAAATCTGGCAAATCGTCTTAGAAAATCGATTTTAATCAAGAAATGCCAAACATGGACTGCTTTGCCAGATTTCAAAGTCACCACCTAAATATTTTATTTTGGGAAATTTAGGAAACCCTGGCTCGTGCCTAAGGCCACATGTCTGTCATCACCAAAGTTGCCTCGGCTCAGGAACTTGGGTACGAGAGGGGAAGGTCCTGAAATGGGCACCCCCGCTCGCCCGATCAAAGATCAGCCTCTACTAACATGATATGTTATTTTGAAAACACATGTGTTCTTGTTCCGGTTATTAGCTTAACGTTACTACGTTATGCGCACAGCATACAAGTATAGACCAAATCACTCAAATTAGAACAAAACATCTAATGTTTGTTTTTCAAAAATGGTTTGAAAGTGCTACTCGCAAGCAGGCTAAGTTGCGGATTTGCCACCCTCAAGTGGGCTTAAAACATGATGATTTGCCACTTCAAGTAGGCTTAAAACTCATATTTCGATGAATTGTTCCAATTCAAGCAATAAAGCCTTCACCCACAAGCATTCATGCAGTTAAACACTTAAGCAAATAGCCTCATGGCAAGCATGCTATCATGGTAGTCACTTACACACATGCAAGGATGCTAAAGTGTAAACACTCACAGTGTACTCCGAGCCAAAACAAAAACCGATTAGAAATCAATGCATGATCCTAATGATACAAGATGCCTAATGCAACGCATGCAAAATGCAACTAGGATAGGCTCGACTATCTAGGATGGCATATGAATGTAACACTTGATAACATGTTGTTAAACACGTATTCAAGTAAGTGTATTGAAATACAATGCAGTTTGAATGATGCACCAAGCCCGGTGCATGCAATACGAATGAATGATGCACGCATGCAAAGCATAAGTATGCTAATTGAAATATGCCCTAAAACTAACCATCAAAAGCGGTTAAGTAAAAGGAAAAAAGAAATGAGGGTTGGAAGACATGCATCACACACACGCACACATATTACAAAATTCGCCCTCTCGATGGAGGGTCCGAATGAATAAGCTAAGCTAGCTACACTAAGCTAAGCTATCTAACTAATCTAATTAAACTAGTTATTACACAACAAATTGAATAACTAGCTACAACTAATTATTACATCACTTTAACTAATTAACAAATTAATTAAATTACAGAAACATGTCAATTATCAAGTAAGCATTAAACTACACTACTCAGCTCTGTTATGGAAAGTTGAACAATGCATGCTAGGTCGGCTTCGTTCGGAAATCCATCACTATGCCCCAACTTGCCTCTATTTTCATTTGATCTCAAAACACTGCACAAACCTCCAAATAGCTTCTACTCCCTCATGGAGACCTCCAGGAAGGCTGCCGACCAGTTAATGGTGGTGTAGACCACCTGCCGACCACCCAAAGTTGCTGTAGACCAGAAAAAATGGTCGGCCAGCTACTTTTTCTGGTCTGTCGACGAGAAAATTCTGCCACACTCCAATTTGCTGCAATAGAGAACAAGAAGGGGCACAGCAGTGTATTTGCAAGGTATGTGTGCACAACCACCCTCCCTATCATTTCTTGAGCTCAAGGGGGTGTAGTTCTCGACTCTCGGGCCACCAATCGAGCATCACAATGCACGATGGCCGAGAAGCCAAGTTTGCACAATTCAATGTCAATGAATGCACAAATAACACATAAGGGCCTTAACCTCTATCATGCATGATCAAGAGGGTCGGCGACCGAGAAATGAGGCATGTTTCATCACTTCAAGTATGAAACGTCCCTTGTTTCTCGTGTTTGGATTAACACCCTCTCCAAACACAATGCAACACAACATAAGCATGATCAACCTATCAACGCTAATGGCATGCAAACACAATGCAATGCATGCACAGGCAAACAATATGCAATGTAACAACATGCAAACCACATGCTCTTCTATGAATGCTAGTGGCATGTACAAGATACTATCATGCAGACAATGCATGCATGGCGATCTTAGAAGCTAAGGCCTCAAGGCAAATGAAATGCACCACACATGAAGCATACACTACAATGCTACACTACAATGCTCAAATGGTCAAACCACATAAGGACAGACCTAAAATGCTCCAAAACAGTGGCCAATTCACACCAAAACTTAGGCACAAAAAGGCAAAGAACATATGCTCATGCAATAGCTCATCAACAAGGCATAAAGGTGCAACTCTCAAGGGCACCTAAAGTGTGACAAACATGGAAGTATGACAACACTATATGCACTAAAATATCATGTGAAATGATGTCATGGCAAGCAAACATCTCAAGTATGTCATACTATGGTGCTCAAAACTCAAAGCTAGCAAGGCCAATTGCACTACAGCTATGCAATACATGAACCACATGGCCAAGGCAACTCAAAACAGTCCTAGAGCATGTCAAATCAAGGCTAAAACATGCACGGAGTATAGCCAAAACAAGATAGTATGAAGGGCATGAAGCATGGAGTATGCAAGGCCAATAAGGAGGATTACACTACACCTACCACAACCAAGCATGAGATGACATCACCAACAAAAATCAGAGTTGTAACATGGCAAAATAAGACCAAAAAACCACTGAGATGGCATCTCAAAAGCTTAGGCAAGATGGCATACATATTGGCTCATGTTTAAGGCATAAAGTACAAGCTTCCAAAAGCATTGAAAGAGTGACACTTATGAGTGTATGGCAATGCTATATGCTCTGAAATATCATGTTAAATGATGTCAAATCATGCACATGGCCCAAGCAATGCATGCTAGTGGACTCAAAACACAAACCTAGCGAACAAAAATGCACTATGGCTATACAAAGCAAGGCATGCATGACCCAAAACACTTAAATCAGAGCTTAAGCATGGTAAAACATGGCCAAAAGCTTGCTGGAGTTGAGCCAAAAACATGCTAGAATGATGGTCCAAAGCATGATGCATGTTAAGGCTATAAGGAGGATTGCACTACAAGTACAAGGAGCATACAAGAGGTAATCAAACCAAGCCAAAACAGAGCTATATCATGTTAAAATAAGACCTAAGGCATGATGAGATGGAGCCAAAACATGCTAGAAAGGCATGCTACTTTGATGAGCCACAAGTAGGATTACTCTACACATACAAGAAGCATGCAAGGGGTGACCAAGATAGCCAAAAATAGAGTCATGACAGGTCTAGAAGGTCACAAAAAAGTGCTCAAACAAAGCCTCAAGAAGATAGAACTACATGCTCCTTTGATGAGCCATCAACATAAACAAACAAGAGAAGAGGGGGAGGGACAACCCCCTCCTATTTAAGACCTCAAAACACACTTTCCACCACTGAAATTCCTCTGGAATTCAGTGGTAGAAAGGTCATGCAAAGGTTAAAACAAGAGCCTAAAGTGATGGCTCAAAAGCCTAGCAAATAAGGCATGCAAGGGGGGAGACCACCCTCAACACCAAAGAAACCTCAAACAAACATTTTCAATACTCAAAAATGAAGCTTTTTGCAGTAGAAAGCTAGGCCTAAAATAACATGCAAATAGGGCTGAAAGCTCAATCAAAAACAAAGGTTTAAGCGGTTAGAGACTTTGTCACAACCCCATTCTGCCCCTAGTAGAATGGTGCCATGATGGCCAGTAATTTGAGATTACCAAAGGCCAACTTACAAGGACACACACAATCAGAGTACATATATGGGGATTACATGTTCGGAAGCAATAAATTTAAATCTGAGTAGTCCATAAGATTTGTGCATAGATCAAATAAAATGACATACATAACATTGTTTTACATCTTGGATACAAATAAAATAAAGTACATATTACATCCTGATCAAAAGGCCTCTCAAGCCGACATGTACAAAAGACATGAAATACAAAGCCAAGAAACATAATCTTCAAGATGCTAGCAAAAGTATTAATCCAAAACATCATGCAAAACGCATCTAGGCGTCACCGCCTTGTTACTCATCACCTACATATATATAAAGGAGAGGGTGAGCTTGGATACTCAGTGAATGATATAAGTAATAAAGGTTTTAATGAATGATATCCGAGATTTTTATCAAAACAATACATATCATAGCTTGTACGAAATCAAGGGATGAACCAAGTTCATCTATCAAGTCTTTCAAAGCTTCAAAGGATGCTTACTAGCATCAATATAAAACAATGGATGACATTCCTGACAAAACAAGGGAATAATCGACCCGGAATCGATTAGACAAACCCACCCGCACAAGGCCGTCGGTGGCAAGGGAGATATCTCAAAAAAGAGTACTAGTTGCATTATAGTCCCCTAGCACTAAGGACTTTCCAAGAATGTCATCAAAACATGATAGTACTTGATACAAAACTAGGGATAATCATTCATACACAAACAAATACTTTTCCAAAGCAAAACAAAGCAAGGCTTTATCAAAACTTTATAACATAGCCTTATTAAAAATACCACTCACATAGCTCTTCGGGTGTAGGGATTAAGGCAAGAATCCAAGACCTACAAATACATGGAAAATTCTATTGAATGCATTTCAAGAAGACAAGAAGGAATGCTCAGAGATGGTTGTGCAATGCATCCTTAAAACAAGCTTTACATGAATGAAAAATGATCCCGGCATTTCTTTCCAAAACCAAGTCAAGACAAAGAAACATGTGCTGGGAGTTAAAACGCTGTTTTTCGTCTCGGGAAAACACGCTGGGTACCAACCAGGTCTAGGCCGAGGTCCCACACCCCTTGGCCGAGGTGTGGTCCCGATGACCACATTCGAGGGAATGAGGTCAGGAGAATCTGGGTTTCCTCTTGAAGAACATGAAGAATATGAACATGAAGAACATGAATGCTAAAATCATAATTTGTTTATTCAAAACCTGAGATTTCATGGTATGAGTTCAAAAACGTGGACCTGGGTACCCATACTTGAAGATTTCATGAAAACAAACACAAAAACATGGATCTTGATACAAACTTTTAGATCAAAACAAGGCTTTTCTTCAAGAACATCATTTTCTCTTTCTAAAACCGAACTTTAAAGCAATGCATGGCTCATGAATCATGCTAGATCATGCAATGTGGTTAGGTGAACATAAAGAACAACAAGAGCAGATCAAGAATCTATCCTCAAAACACGGATCTAATGGTTCAAAGTGTGAAAATCAAGCTTGGAATCTAGCTCTCTTCCTCTAAGAACTTCTTCCTCCTTCCTAGAGCTTCTCTCTCTACAAGGCTAGGATATGACAAAATGATATGTTTTCTATCCCTGCCGGTTAACTTAACCCTCTGTTGGGACACGTGGCAGCGGCTGGTTGGATCTCTTCAAAAAGGTGACAGAATGATAAGACAAGAGCATGACAAAGTGTTTATGACAAGTAAGGTGACATGGGCACTCCAGCAGGTAATGATCTCAGATTATGAAGGACAACACTTGGCCTAGCTATGCCACACCTTGGCCTAGATGTGCCACACCTCGGTCTAGGTCATACCAGTCCCGGGACAAGATCGCTAGGTGCAAGGATCAAAGATCTAGGATGCCTAGATGATAACATCTCGGCCTAGATGACACACATCTCGGCCTAGGTGATACACACCTCGGCCTAGATGACGACATCTCGGCCAATATGCCAGGGTGAAGGTGGAGGTCAACCAAAGTGGTTCCAAGATGGTCCTAGGTGTAAAGGTTCAAGGGTATGACCTAGGCTTAAGATGACCTCGGCTCTACACACCAAGCAAGGAACAAAGCATACAAGCAACACTTAGACAAAACAAATCAAGGTCTGTAAATGCAACTTAACAAGACAAAATCATGTAAATGCATGCAAGAATGTCTAGGACTGAGGTTCGTTACAGACTTACCCTTGAAGAACCTCTTTAGAACAGCAACTTTAAAGGCAAAACCAAGCTTAACCCAACCAAATGCAACCTCCAAGAACCTCAGCTCAGTAGTAAAGGTGTTTCACTAGGTGCTTTAGTGAAAAAGTATGAAGAAATGACACTTTTGAGCACAAACAAGTGCAAATATAGAGAGAGAGGGAGAAATATATAAAGAGAGAGATATGTTTTGTATCTCCAATTTTCAAAACCTCTGGAAAGGGAGAGAGACCTCCCTTCTTATAGAAATCCAAGTCTCAAGCTTGTTGAGCAAGCTAGAGGCTTGGTTCAATCCCTCCATACACGTGTATGGAGGATAAGTTCTATGCTCACCAGCTGTCACAGCTGGCAAAGAAATATCTGCAGAAAATGAGGAAAGCTGTCGACCAGTTAAAGTGGTCGGGCAGCTACTTGCACTGGTCGACCGACCAAAAAAAATGGTCTGCAAGGAGACCAACTGGTCGGCAAGGGGGAGGAGTGGTCTGCACCAAGAAAGCAAGGTGGTGGCATGGCTGCCAACCACTTTTGGTGGTCCAAAGACCACCAAGACCAGCTGGCCGACTAGAAAACTGGCTAGCAGGGAAGAAAAGTGATTTTCAGGGAGGAAAATTGGTCTACAACCCTTATTCCACCCTCCAAGCAAGGAAAACAAGGTTTGTGCCAAAAACAAACCAAAAAGGATGCAAGACAAGAGTCCGCGGGACAAGGCACGCAGCCGGAAGCCTCGAAAACTAGTCTACGGGTGCAAAAACTAGTCTACGAGAGGGAAAGGTAGTCTACGACCACAAAAAGTGGTCTACAGACCTCTATTTCCTTCTAGACCAAGGCAACAAGGCATGGTCCACAAACCAAGCCAAAACACAAAGAGTTCAGAGGCCCGGAGGCAAGGCACTCAACCGAAAACTCTAGAAACTCGAAACGAGCACAAACATGCACAATCATAGAGCGCTCAAACGATGACATCTGAGTCTTAAGGTCAGTCAAAAATAAAGTGTCTACATAATTTGATTTGAATGTTTCTTAAAACTAACTATACCTATAATTTGTATACAGTCTGGATTGTGGCCTCTTTGTATGCTATATAATGAGACAATATAGCAAGCATAAATGTATCAGCTCGAAATTGTCCACACAAGACATGAGGTTGATGAGGGTAGAAATCATAGAGAGATTTGTGACCAAAGTTGGCCGGTCATGGACAGAACCAATTCAAATACCTCCAGAAGAAGAACAAAAAGTGTAATAGTAAAACTAGTGAAAGGAAGACAATGTACACAATATAATTAGGATTAACCATTCAATTTGTTTTTTCATACATTGAAGGAATGATGATGCTTGACATATATGTATATATCTTTTTTTGACTAATGTAAATTTTATACCTATCAATGGTTAAATATATTTTTTTTTATTGCGATTGTCAACACAATCTACACAAAGAAAATTGTCTGCAGAAATTTCTCTAGTATGATTTTACCAGAAATTCACAGAGAAATTTAACTCGCATCGTCCCAAGGGGATGCCTATATGATCATGTAATATGTAATGCTTTGTGTTGGTACAAAACAATCATCAAATTCAAAAAATACAAAGCGCACAGTAATTTTCTCTACTATTGGCAAATTTCACTGGATGAATTTGAAGCTTCAAAACACAATGCCCAGATAATTTTCTCTGCTAGTGGAAAATTTCTCTGATGAAATTGACTGGTATTATAAACAGACTACCCATAGTATGTTTCAACAAACACAATGCACATTGTAATTTTCAATGTTATTGGCAAATTTCTATGGATGAATTGGACCTCACAAAATACAATGCACATTTCAACAAACACAATGCCCATAGTAAATTTCTCTTCTATTGGCAAACTTTTATGGATGAATTTGACTGGTATGAAGTAACCAAAAATTCACAGAAAAATTTAACTCGTATCGTGCCAAAGAGGATGCCTATATGATCATGCAATCTGTAATGCACTGTGTTAGTACAAAACAATTATCAAATTCAAATAACACAATGCACACAATACTTTTCTCTGCTATTAACAAATTTCTCTGGATGAATTTGAAGCTTCAAAACACAATGCACAGAGAATTTTCTCTACCAAGGCAAATTTCTCTGGATGAATTTGACTGGTATTACAAACCCACTGCTTATAGTATGTATCAACAAACACAATGCACACTTTCACTGCTATTGGAAAATTTCTCTGGATGAATTTGATTGTTATTATTATATACACTGTCTAAAAAATACATTTCACAAAACAAAATACACAAAGTAATCATCAAATATATTATTCAATCAATAAAATGTATTATCCTCAACTATTTAACAAAGGTTCCTTGCATGTCCTCTTATTATGGTGACCAATACTCTCACAACGACTACACTTAATCACCCTTTTAAACTCTCCAGTAGAAGCAATTATGTTCTTCTTTGGCCTCCCAGCTAGTCTCTTACTTAATTGAGGTAAAATCATAGCATCATCAATGCTACACACAGGTTTTTCAACAGTTGGAACTGGGCCAATCGAAAACGAGTATGGAGAAGATGTGGATTAGGATTAACTGAAACTAATCACATTGGTTAAGTCATAAATTTTGACTATTGCATTGATAGAAATTACGTGTATTGATTGAGCATTGCATTTGCATACATTGTTTTGTGTGTGGGAGGAGATAGGGGATGTACTCCACGGTTTAGGGGAAGATAGGGGATGGACCTCTAAACCGGATTTTGTTTGGGAGGAGATAGGGATGGACTCCATTAGCATCACTTTTATGTGTGCTTATTTATATAGAAGTGTTTTATTGATACAGCCTAAAATGTGTATCAATCTGGAAGTATGAAGTGTTTTGATTTATTTGAGCTTGAGTCTCATTTGTTTGTTGATATTGGAGGATGTGAATGCGATATATTTAATTCACTGTTGTAAGTTTGGCCAGGTTCTGAGCCATGTTAATAAAACTGGGAAGTAAAACGTATCTTAGACAAATAGTGTCATGAGACTGTAAAATGAAGTAATTGATTATCCTGGTTAACCATCTGTTGAATGCTATTGCTTTATTCATTGCTTATATGTGGTTTAGTATATTTCTACTGGGCTGTGGCTCACCCTTTATGGGAACATCATTTTCAGGTTCAGGGGATAAGCTACCTCCAAGGACTTAGCTTGGAAGGACTTGGATTCTGAAGACTATTTTTCTGTTGTTTGCTTTTATTTGTTAGTACATGTAAACACTCAAGCCTAGGGCTTTTCTTGTATTGAGTTAGAACTCGTATTTTTGTATCCAAGTGTTGGCTTGGAAAGATGTAAGCCTGTAGGGATTTTATTCGATTATTTAGTAGTACTCTGATGAATGAATTAAAAAAATGTCTTCTTTAAATAATGCATGTCAATGACATATAATGGGTAAATTTTGAGGGGTTACACAAGGGGAGCTTCTATATACACACACCTAATCCCCTCAATACACACACTTAATGATATTTAATTTTATTACAATTTTATCCCTAAGTGAAATTACTATTTTAGACACCATTGTTAATTGAAAACATCTCAATGCACACCTCAGAGTTCAAATCCGTTGCATCGTGCGTGTAGCTTGTGGATGCTCATTCATAGCTTCTTCCAGGGAGTGTGTGTATCATTCATAGCTTCTATCTGTTGTATCTGTTGCATCTGTTGCATCGTGTGTGTAGCTAGTGACACCATTGGTTTCACTTCTTCTATCAATTTTTGAATGACGAAGGTTGTCCAAATTGGTTTCAACTTCTTCTATCAATTTCTGTATATGATGTTCATTGAGCTAGAAGTGAAACCAAAGGGCTTTGGCATTTCCAAGTTCATCAACCTTCGTCATTCGTAGGGAAAACATCATTGTTATGGAGGATTTGCCTTCTGAAAATCAACAAATAAGTGTTCATGTGAAGCAGAGCGAAGGAAATGTGAGTTTAATTTTTTTTTTTCCCAGCGTCATTCGAATAACCAGAGCAAATTGTGTTATTTGGTTCGGAAATCTACTACCGAAATAATTATGTATTTTCGGAAGTTGATGTCCAAACAAAGTAATAAATTTCGGAAGTTGTTGTCCGAACAACGTATTTAAATTCGGAAGTTGTTGTCCGAACAAAGTTAACTTTTACAACATTCAACTTCCGAAATTTTAAAAAAAAAATTCGGAACAACTACTTTCGAATGAAGTAAATTTTTTTTTTTTTCATTTTATATTCCAATTTGCAAACTGCATAGCAAATTTACAGTTTCAAATTGCAAATAAATCTTTATAATGCCATTAAAAATTTGTAATGTTATACAAAACATACAGGAATATGTGTCAACTCAAGGAAGTCAGGTTTGCGCGGATTTTGTGTTAGATTACACCACTCAATCCACAACTGAACAGGTTCAGTCTATGAAATTATAACGATTATGTTTCGAATTGCTCACCAAATGTAAATGTTTGATAATTATTTAACTTTGTAGGTATTCAAAAGTAAGGATGAATTGCTCAACTGGGCACGTGAAGTTGGAAAGAGAAATGGTTTGGTCATTGTAATCAAAACATCAGACTATGGTGGAGGGAAAAAAAGACCAGGATGTATCTTGCTTGTGAGAGGAGTGGCCAAAATAGAGCAACAAAGAAGTTAAACATGATCGTCCTATACCACTTGCTACCATACACTCACAGTGGAGGCAACTCATATCTCCATATGCAAGAAAGAAAGGAAACGGAGGTGACTTGTCATGCAGAAGTAGAGTTGTTTGTGAACAAGTTTAATGAAAGTGATAGAACCATGCGGTTGGAGCTTTTGAAGAATTTGAAAGAGATTGTATATCCGGGAAGCATTGGTGAAGCCCAAAACACGTCCTCGGGGTCATAAGAAGATCAATGTTTCTACCCGTCGTGACCCGTGTGCATTTGAGTTAGTGCAATCTGGACATGATTTC
Organism: Camellia sinensis; assembly: GCF_004153795.1. Lineage (NCBI taxonomy): Eukaryota > Viridiplantae > Streptophyta > Magnoliopsida > Ericales > Theaceae > Camellia > Camellia sinensis. Next base: position 1,441,136 of record NW_021024849.1, read on the forward strand.
TTCTCACCTAGGGACACTCAAATCACTACATTAGCTTCTACCCTGCAAACCAAGAAGAAGCGACCTGTTAAGGGAAAGGAGAAGGTGAATCCGAAAGGGAAGGCATGCATTACTAGAACAGTGAAACCTGGTGCATATGTTGATGCTTTCCCTGCTGGGTTGAAACCATACATTAAGTTTGTCAAGGATGTAGCTGC